>JAYMFT010128416.1:0-13093 GCA_038088735.1 Panulirus argus | reverse complement strand
TATATATATATATATATATATATATATATATATATATATATATATATATATATATATATATATATATCATCTTTCCTCAGACCCTTACAACATCCATGTTGTCGCATTACAACCACACAACCCCATCTGCTATACACACATAAGAAACACCTCCATTTCATAACCAACTTCCTCAGGGATAGAATAACAAGTCACTCCACGCCTCCTGGGGTTCATAAGTGATGAGGCAGGTCAAACATACGTCATCTCGAAACGACAGGATGAAATTAACAAGCATCTGTCATAAGCTTACATCCAGTCTCTCACTCAATCCTGGTTAGTGCATCGGGCAATGATGATGATGATGATGATGACGTACTCGCCTGTTAGAAAAAACATAATATAAACGAAGGAAAACTGATCAGAACACACTGCCAATACAAACTGTCGTACAATCCTGCCTAACGTACATAGCTGAGTCCGTCCCCCCCCCATCCAACCTCCCCCCCAACCCACCCACCCATCCACCCCAGCATTCACTGCCGTTACTGCCATGTGAACTGGAAATTATCAAAATATATTCCGGATCAATACCATGAGAGGCACATGGGCCGCACGCCTTCAGTGATGGTCTAACAATAACCACCCGGGAACAACACGAAGACTTAACAGTTTAGAGCTAATGTGGCGAGAGAATCTTTTCTGTCATATGTCAACGCGTACTGAGGTATAGCTTCTAATTGACAATCTATCTAGGGGGGAAAAAAATCAGGCATCATTGAAATAAACTACAAGCAACTGTAAATGTGTTGATACCATACAAAGAGGTGCTCAAATTTACAAAATGCCTTTGACGATTGCAACAAGACACAACCTTCAAAACTCTAAACTTTATCAAACGTCCTTAAAGGGCATGTTCCGGCAGGAGCGAACGGGATCGACGTGGTATACAGGGGGCGACGTCTTGTCAATGGGCTGAACCAAGGCACATGTTAGAAGAGGTCAGGGGATGTCAAGGGGCGAGGCCTGCCGTGCTTGAGTGTGACAGTCAATGCCAAACACGTCTAATGAAAAACAAAACAATGACGAGAATGCGGATGAGGAGGATGGGAATGCGGTAAAGTGAGATTCAACTTCTTGTGGCAAACAGTTTTCCAGGGTAAACTCTTGGCCTCGAGATCCCAACACAGGTTTTATGCTTCGTGTGTTTCCGGGTTGTGTTGCAGCAGCGGGAGTGAGGTGGGCGTGGGTACAGTGGCAGCAGGCGGTGCAAGTGGTGCAAGGTAGCGTAAGTGGTAGTGGTGGAAGTAACCAGGGTGGTGAGGGCAGTGGTATACGGCAGTTGCGTCGGTGGTAGTGGTGGCAGCGATCATAATGGTGGCAGGGAGTGATGTCGGTGGTAATGAGAGCGTTGTCAGCAATAGAGGGGGCGGGGAAGGGGAAGGGGGGGGGGGCGAAGCGGGGCAGGTAGGGCATCGGTTGTGGGGGTGGTGGGGAGGGGGGACAGTAATGTTGGGAGAGGGGCCTACCTGGGGCCGCGCTCCCTCCCTCCCTCCCTCCCTTGCAGTGGTAGTAATGGAAGAGTTGCTGGGGAAGGGGGGAGGGGGACCACCCGGGAGGAGAGGTGCCACGAGTTGGTGGAGAGGGGAAGGTTTAACTGGTTGCGGTGTGGGGTGGGGGGTGGGGTTGAGGGGTTGGGGGGGTGGGTCAGGAGGAGGGGCGCGGGTGGACAGACAGGACTGGTGAAGATATATGGGACAGCGATTGGAGGGGCAAAGGCCGGACGGTCTGGAAGCGTTGCTGGATGTGCCAGGGTCTTGCTGGAGGGCTTGGAGGTGTTGCCGGAAGGGTCAGGGCGTTGCTGGAGGGCTTGGAGGTGTTACTGGAAGGGTCAGGGCTTTGCTGCAAGGGCCAGGGCGTTGCTGGAGAGTCCAGAGTCTTGGTGGAAAGTCCAGAGACACGTTGGAAGGGTCAAAGTGTTGCTGGCGAGCCCGGAGCCTTGCTGGAGAGAGTCCGGGTGTGTTGCTGGAGGGCGCAGGGTCCTGGTGGAAGGGCCAGGGTGGCTGGCGTGGTCACCATGCAGACTGGTGGTGCAGTACAGGTAGTGTGACTATTGATCGTGGCAGCACACACGTGTTCACGAGTACCTTCACTCTAGACACGTCCAGCCACCTCCTGGTCCTGGCCCTGGCTCCGCACGGCTCTACTCTCCCTCCCCTGGCACCGTTTACTCTCCCTCCCTCCCTGCCCTGCCCTCTCGCCACACAACGAACGCATGGCACAGGTCCTGCCCAAGGCTATCCTCGAGTCGAGCCACTCACACGCTGATCTTCGTGCGAGGAAGAGAGAGACTCCAAGGGAAAGGGATGGATGGTGCCATCTTTGTTGCCCTCCTCTGGACCTTCTCCAATGTTTCTTTGCGCTTCTTTAAGTCTCCTCGACTGTTCTAATGTGGGTCGCCGGTCACGGGTTGGGGTTGATGTCGTCCCCCCAACAGAATCCTGAAGCCTATTTCCTGCTACATATTGAGGCCTTCTTTCACTTTTGTCCCAGCCTCATTTCCCTAAATCTGTTCCGAGTCTTATTTCAGCATCCATTCGCCAAACCAAGTCCATAAAGTCTGTTTAGGTCCCCTTGTAAGATGATGCAAATTCTCCTCACTTTTCACTTCCCTCGTGACTTCTGCATCATCTGCAAACATACTCGGGTATAACTCCACACCTTCTGGTACGTTATGCGCATAGATCGAGAAGGGCAACGCCTTGCCCCTCAGTCCAGGTAGTCTCTCTCCTCTGCAGGAAGTCGTCGTTTTTGCTTTCTGATTATCATTTCCAGTGGTCTGCAGACCACACTCGTCTGGGGAAACTGGTCCTTCAGCTGAGCGCATCTCTCCGATCTCCCTATGGATGGGTATGACGTCTGCCCTTTCCCATTCTCTTGGCACTCTGCCTCCCTCCGGCGGCATCTTTTACAGCATTTCATGAGGCCTGTCCAGTGTATCTGCACACATCTTCAGCACATATGGTGAAAATTTTATAAGGAACATGAGCTCTGTACAAGTCAAAGACCCTTTAAGTATTTCCTTAATGTCTTTTCTTATCTCGATGTTTTCTAAAGCCTCCTAACCACCAACCCAACCACCACATCTCACTGGAGTTGTAGCTACAGTGTGTTCCACTGTGAAAACACAGTTGGCCTCGTTATTCATCCCCTCAAATGTCTTTACATCGTCTTCTGTAAATTCCTTCTCCTGAATCCTTCAGCTTGAGTAGCTGCTCTTTAAATGATATTTTTTTTTTCCTGGTGAACTTGTGAAAAACATTTGGATTTTCTCCTGACCTGACCAGAATATTCGTTCCAAAGTTTCTTTGTTTTTACTCTCTTATCCTCTTATACTCGTTTCTTGCTCTCTTAAACATACCTGTGTGTGTGTGTGTGTGTGTGTGTGTGTGTGTGTGTGTGTGTGTGTGTGTGTGGCTGGAAGCAATTACTTGTGCCTGACAATTAGGGCCACCAGCTGTTCATGGCTGTGCGGTGAACAACCAGCTGTTCTCGGGGGTTCCCAGGTGTCCATCCCTGCCCTGCCTGCAGTGTGCATGCATGCAGGGGAAGTGGCCGGCTGTCCGTGCATGCGTGACATTTTGCTTGCGGCGCCATTCTCATCAATCGCGCGACCTCGACCAGGGAGCAGAACCTTGAGACATCAATCCTGGGAGGGACCCGCATCGCGACCCTGCTACCCTCCGTCCGGCGCAACTCGCTGTTAATTTCGTCAGCTTAATTCGGGATCCTCGTCGCACAATTTGCACGCAGGCTGGTCGAAGTGTTACAAGAATGCGGCGATGTGTTTCACAGGCGTCGTAGGTCATCATGAAACACCTCAGGTCTACTAAGGTAGTGTAGGCTTCACAGTTAACGTCTCCAACGAATTTTTATGTTGAGGGCTCCAGTCACGGACAAAAGTCCACGTCAAGGCCGGGCCTTAATTGAAATAAAGATAGCATTACGAAGCAGAAAAAGAGAAGACAAGGGAAAGTATATACATTACCACTTTGAAAATAAAGAGAAATTGTATTTATAGTAACAGATTCGACAGAAGTCTGCTGGCCCAAGGTGTCAACTCTATAAACGCTTTGTCTAAGGTCTTAAAACTTACTCTTCCTCCATCAAACCCCTTCGGAACATGTATACAACCCTTAGGTATGATGGCCTTATTTTTGACCTGATTCTTAAGGGGTCAGAGAAAAGGCTACGCCATGAAACCCAAGTCTCGTACTGCCAGCTGTGCTAAACAGGTCAATAAAATCATTATCAAATACCAGCCAACCTCGCCCTCAGCTCTTATTTATAACAGCTAACGTACGTACACCTGCCATGAGTTACTGAGCTCCTGTCACTGAAAATCCTCTCTCTAGACACGTGTTGACACAGACATGCAGGTAACAGACAGATGTCAATGGTCCTGGGGGGAGTGCTGCAGTGCTTAATGAAACCGCAGCTGCACTCCTGACGACAGGTGTATAAGTTTACAGGTGCACCTCCACTTACCTTCTGCCAAGGTCCAGAGCAGCGTGTGAGGGAGAAAGAGAGAGAGATATATCCGTAAGTGATGCAACAATGGAAGTGTAACACAACCTTCACCTTGCAACACACACTACTGGACTACACACACACACAGCTATTTACCCCGCACCAGTTAACTACTAGGCCCCAGGGGAGGGGGCGAAGGAGGGGGGCAGGGGAGGGGTGGGGTGGGTGGTATGAACTATCAGACTCGGGTGGAGGGGGAGGGAGGGGTGGAGGAGGTGGGAGGGGGGGAAGAAGCACGCAACCTACAGCCAAAATTTTGTTGCTGCGTCAACGGCTCACCTCGCCTTGTTGCCACCGCTGGTGCCTACTGGCCAGCCAGGCCAGCCAATCCCCTTCCCTCCCTCCCCTCCTTCCCCTCTCCCACTGGGATAAGTTCTCCTGATGTTGCTATAACGCCTAGTCCCCACTTACGAGCTTTTCACACACTGACTTACATCCAGAGCGGGCAATTATGGAGAGAGAGGAAAAAAAAAGAATAACATTCAAAACATTATAAAATTTACCATAATATAATTAAGAAAAACTCCACAAAAAAAAACAGCATAACTGAAGCAACCTTCAGGACATCGTTCCGGTACACCCACGCCGGTGGGGAGTAATAATTACTCGACACAGATCAATAGGAAGTGTCTTGGAATTTATGAGGAGGTGGCGGTTATCGGGCCAGGCCACCCGGGTAGCCAACGTTGGGCCGCGGCCAGAGGAGGCGGCAGGCGGGTCCAAGCACACATACTTCCGCTCACGGCGCCGCGCGAGCCGCCACCCAAGGCCCGCACCGCTGACCAAACTTTATATTTCTCCTTCTGGCATGGACACAAGATGCATATATACCTCTGTGTGGTACTATCAAGTGATATTACCAGGGTTTTCCAGGGCTTCCCTTGTACCCTGTACACAAATAAGAAAGACAAAAAGCATATGATAACGATTAAAACAGATTCTACCTATATGGTGGGAAGGTAACCGCGTTGTGGTAATGTGTTCCGCGAATGGTGACTTCGGAGATCAATTAACGATTAATGGTAAACGTAATTATCATTATTCATAATGGTAATAGTAGTAGTAGTAGTACCATTATCAATACTACTACTATCATCGCATGCGGGTGTGGAGTGAGCGAGCCAGCAGTGGGCGATGCGACGGACACTGCAGCAGGTGAGGGGGAAGAGCCGAGGCCGCGGCGGCGTGACGCGTAGTGGTGGCATGTAAGGCGCCCACAAGACGTATCAACTTCGCCAGCATTATTCAAGAGGGTTCGCCCCGCGCCCTCTCTCCCCTCCCCCAACCGCTCCCTCACCTTCCACTACTCTCTCTCACTTCTGCTCTCACCGGAAGCACTGCCCTTCTTCACCCACCTGGTCTCTCTCTCTCTCTCTCTCTCTCTCTCTCTCTCTCTCTCTCTCTCTCTCTCTCTCATTAGAATATGTCCCGCACCCTACTTCTAGCCAACCTGTGCAGGTCAATTTTGCGTGACGATCCAGCGGGGCGTGAAGCCCGTGATTCTAACCAGAATGCAGCTGGACAACTCTGTTTACCAACGGTAGCATGACACACATCAAGACTGGTCATGAAATCCACTGTTAACAGGTTGTTTCCAACAGTATCCCTTTTTGTTTTCGGCGGACTGTTGTACCAAAGGCCCTACAACCACCTATCAAAACCTCCCTAACCCCAAAACCACCTGTCAACGCCTGCCTGGCCCCACAACCACCTGTCAACACTCAAAGAACCACAGCCTGGAACCACTATCGCATGTTTACACCTGCCTGGCTCCACCCACAACCTGCTCTCAACATCTGCTTGGCTCCGCCCATAACCACCTGTTAACACCTGCCTGATCCCACAACCACCTGACAGTACCTCCAAGACTCCATCCATAAAAATTGTCAATAGGTGCCTGGTTCCACCAACAACCTATTTACACCTATCTGGCCCCATAATCACCTGTCAGCAGGTGTCTTGCCTCATTACCACCAGTCAGTACCTGTCTGGTCCTACAACCAACAATCAGTACCTGGTGTCACAACCATCTGTCAACACTTACTTGGCCCTAGAGCCAACAATCAATACCTGTGTGGTTCCACAACCACCAGTTAGCGCCTGCCTGGTCCCAAAATCATAGTCAGCAACTGCCTCGGCCGTGACCCACCAGCACCAGCCGGCGCCTGCTTGCCTGCCTGCCAGCCTGCCTTAAGGAGCATCAGCTGGCCTACATTCACCATCAACCCGAGTGCCAGTAACCCCACCACCGATGAGGAAAGTTCCTTTTCTTTACAACCACAACAGAAGCAACAGCTTGCAGGTGCTCTCTCTCTCTCTCTCTCTCTCTCTCTCTCTCTCTCTCTCTCTCGCTCGCTCGTCGTTCCTCAACGCACAAGCCTAGTTGCGGGCGGTTGCAACGCGCTAACCCCTTCCGCCATGGCAAAATTCTCGTCGTAGGTAGGTAAATAGGTCGGTAGGTCGGTAAGTAGGATGGTAGGTCGGTCGGTTGGTCGATCGGTCGGTCGGTAAGTGGGTAGGTACACGACCAAGCCATCACCAACCATCCTCACTGACAAGCTATTAATGGACCTTCTCTCTTCTCCCTAACTCGTACCGAGATGACCAGACGGTCTGTGTGCGTTTTTTGCTACTCCTTTGTATTCTTTGTGCTCCCGGCTCGCCTCACGATAAAATAAGCCAAGCTTACAACGGCACGGCTAGAGATTGGCCGTCCGGCGACAAGGGCCAGCTTGCGTCAGCTAAGCTTTATCCATCTTAACCCATTTCCCTCGGCTGGTGGTTCGTGATAAATCACGTCTTCGTCTCCGGCAGCAATATTACTGCGAGGCTTCTGAGTGCACGGCTGGGCGCACGCGTGTGAGTGCAAGGCAGGGCGCAGGGGTTTGAGTGCACGGATGGTAGGCAAGCTTTACAAAATGCTCGGCGCAAGATTCTCTTCCCCCCAAGCCCGTGTCATGCCTTTACTCACAAAAGAAGCTCACTACAACAGAACAGAATGCAGGGTGTGACACGCTGTGCGCTGACGAAGTGGAGCGAGGCTTGGTTTGGCTTGTTTAAGTCTGGTTACGGCGGGATTAACCTAACGTGCGTAGTTCGTTAAAAGTGTATAGCAATTATACTGATGGTCAGGAGAATCCCATATTCGTTTTTAATAAAAACACATGTTCTGTTTTTTAACAAAATCCCCTTTTGTTTTTTGTTTACAAAATCTCATGATCTTTCGACTTTATCAGTAAATTCAGGTGGATGGAGTTTTGCATTCATAACTGCTTCTGCTCAAGAATACCATTTTCTAATCTGTATTTACTGATGGCCCTGTCGTGAATTTCAATTCGCCAGGCAGCCTTGTCTTTGCAAATAAATCCCAACCATAAATCCCACCTTATTTCAGCTGTTCCCTGTGCGTGTCACAGGCCAGCACAAACCCCACGGGTTAATCTCGATTGCAGATCTTGGCCAATAAACTTCCCTATTTACCGAGCGTGACTGGCCTTTAATATCGGCGTGTGTGGGGTGAAGTGAAGCTGGATCTGTGAAGTGGGCAGTGTGGGGGAGTGGGTGCGGGGACCCTGATGGTACTGTGGAAGGTGAGGGAAAACCAAAGGGTGATACCATGTTGGGTGTGTGGGGAACCACTGGTGATTCTAAAGGAGTGTGGAGAACCACTGGTTCATACTGTGGGGTGTGGGGAACCACAAGTAACGGAGAAGTTATCAATACTAGGGAAGAAAATGATTGTTTATAACGTCAGAAAGCTAGCTTATCTGTACCCTCTCGCTCGTACCGTTGCAAGTGACCTCCTCTCTCTCTCTCTCTCTCTCTCTCTCTCTCTCTCTCTCTCTCTCTCTCTCTCTCTCCCTTACTCTCTCTCGCATACGGCACCAGTCACCTCTACCCCTTGACCACGACGGTACAGTGCTTTTAGCACGAACGATGCTGTCCCTTGGATGCTAGAGTACGACCAATGAGCATGACAGTTTGACCCTTAAATTAAGTACTTGAGGCGTGACCCGTGCCCCTGACGTTTCAAGGGCCTGTTCCTAGGATCGTACCGTGTCGTGCTCTCAAGGGTCGTTCCTGTGTGCTCAAGGGTTGTGCCCTGAGCTCCAAATTTAAACGACGTTTCCGTACCCTGAGCTCCAGGTTTAAACGAGATTCCCAAGCGGACAGCGCTGTCCAGCGTTTGGAAGACTGTGATCACTTAATTCAAAAACTTTCGTCTCATTTTTTGTGGTCGACATCGTGAAGGGTAAGCTAGGAAATACTTTTCATGGGAATAACATTAGGGGATATAAAGGATAACGTACAACATATGATAAATCAAATATCCACAGAGGAATCTAACATTACCAACAAAACAACATCTGGCAACTAGAAACGATTTTTTTTTTCCTTTTTTTGCTATATCAGAATAGCTCATCAGGGTCAGAGCCAATCCAACAATCATACGCTATTTGCCCTACAGCGATATCACCGGCGTATCCGATCCATTGGGCGGGGGGAGATAAAAAAAAAACATTTTGGCGGGAAACGGTAAACATTTGGCAGGAGGACTAGTCAGTTTGGCGCGCTTTTCCATGGTGGTGCGTCGGCCATACTGCCACACGTCAATAACTATATCCTATTTATTACTGGAATATAAATGTTAAAATAGAATTGGGGGAGGGGGGGAGGGGGTTTAGATCGGCTGGCTGGCTGGCTGGCTGAGGGCGTCCGGTTGGTTGGCTGATGGCGTCCGGCTGGCTGCGTTCAATTGGCTGAACGACATCCGGTTAGCTGACTGACAGCGTCCGGTTGGCTGACTAATGGCGTACGGTTAAGTTGCTGGCCGGAGGAATGATACTAGTGACGAGGTATTTACTAAAGGTTCCAAGACGATCAGTATACGACCGTGACGTGACCCGTCACACGTCACGCACCTGCACCAGCTGTGCCACGATAACATCAGTGCAGCTGCAGCGGTATCACCACAGGCACCAGGTGCAGCAAGCAGCTTCCGCCCTGATAGGGAGAAAACGGCATGGGGCAGTAACCTGAGCTGTCAGCTGTTGCCCGCTCAGGTCACCACCACGCACGCGCCCCCGCGCCCCTGATCGTCTCAGTTACCGTGCAAACTCCGACCCTGACACGTCTCAGATTCACAGCTTAACACATCTAATATTCACTCCTCACACCTCCCTGATTCACTACTTTACACGTCCCTGAATCACTACACGTCCCTGAATCACTACTTTACACGTCCCTGAATCACTACTTTACACGTCCCTGAATCACTACTTTAAACGTCACTGAGTCACTACTTTACACGTCCCTGAATCACTATTTTAAACGTCACTGAATCACCACTTTACACGTCCCTGAATCACTGCTCTAGACATCCCTGAATCACTACTTTACACTTCCTGAATCACCACTTCACACCTTCCGATTCACTACTTTCATGCCTTCGATTCACTTCTCACACGCCCCATGATTCATTCCTTACACACATCACATCCCTGACTCACTACTCACACGTCCCAGATTAATTAAGAATTCACTAGCGTAAAAAAAAAAAAAATACACAAGACAAACTGCCCTTCGCTCCAGAGTCGTACGGCGGGGATAAACTCCTCACAACTCACGGGAGATCCGGCAAAACACCTTTCCCTTGAAGAGGCCCTTGAACCACGAGTAGGGGGGGGTGTGTGGGTGGGGTGGGGTGGGATGGTGTTCCCCCGGGTCCCACCGAAGTATGACGGCCGGACAAAGCGACCATATCACTCTCGACCGGCAATTAATATGCCAAGTGACGCGACCCCGTTTTCAGAGTTGGGGTGTAAACGTTCCGTCAACACCCGTGTCTTGCCTCTCTGACGAACCTCCCTCCTGCTAATCCGCCCGGGCGGTAGGGGGAGTGGGGTCTGTTTCGGATACATTAACAAGGCTGTTGGTCTGGGAGGCCCACGTTAAAAGTACTGCCGAGGGGATTGGTAAGTGGGGTAGTTAGCGTCATTAATCTCCTCTGCTTATTTCTAAATGGTTCTTCTTATTTTCCTTATAATTAACCTGGCCACGGGTCACGCGGACCTCGGCCATCACTTGGCCCGTGTCACCCACCGCTCGTCCGGTGATTCTCGCGCTTCGATCTTCTCTCCTCTGTGACTGCTGGGCCAATGTGAACCACACTTGGCAGGAGTGTTCCCCTTGGGTGGTTCCTCGTCAGTGACCGCTGTAACCCCGACCCCCATTCGCCATCCAATATGGCCGCTGTTACCGATCAAGCCATGGGAGAGAGAGAGAGAGAGAGAGATGTATGTATGCTCGTGCGAACCACCAATTTAGATTCTTTTGTTTCTCGCTCATTTCTCACGCTGTTTCTATTTGTACCGTGTCACCAGGCTAACTGCCACACCTGTACTGATAACATGTTCGCATCAATTGCAGACGTCGGGTCTTCAACACCTGCAGATCTACATATGTCTGCTCCGCGTCCGAAATATTACGGAAGATACGCCAGCGTTTTGGGGAAAGAGAGAGAGAGTGAGTGAGAGTGTGAGAGAGAGAGAAAGAGAGAGAGAGGCGTACACGGCACACATGCCGGGAATCGACTCCTGGAGTGGTCTAGTTTCGGAAGCCTTGCTATTACCCTTTAGAGATGAAGTGTCGTTCCCTACAATGATGCTCTTTAAAAATTCTGAGAGAAAAAAAATACATGAATTTATACATGTATGTATGTGAATATGTATGCATATATACATTTCTGAAAAATATTTGAATCCATACATGTGTATATGTGAGTATGTATGTGTTGATACGTATGTGATTTCCCTTCGAAGTGACAATATCAACGGCCGTTTCTTTGGGTTACGCTGGCGAGGAGAGGTGATCCCAGAGCGTGTTACTACTGGCTATAGTAACATCGTGGTGACCCCCCCCCCACCCTCCTCCCTGGTGGGGTGCGTAACGTCCAGTCGCAGGAACGAAGCGAAAACGTTCAGGCAGGTGGACGTGACGCTGGAGGCCCTGCCGGCATCCTAGACTACTGCCATCAGCTGTTCACCTCACCAGTACTGCTCGTGCCCCTCTCCCCCACCGCAGCCTCCCCTCACCATCCGCTCTCCCACAGCACCCTCCTCCCGCCTAGTAAACAATCCCCGGGCCTCAGATGACCGAGATAGCGCCCGACTTCCATGAAGAAAGTATCAGTAATCTTTAATTCACACGGCTCCGGTAATTTCCAAAGACCGTGCCGCAGCGTCTCGCGAGCTGTTTGCACACAACCCCAGTGGAAACTACGACGTCTTGTGACAACGGCGAAGTATCCTGCGTGAAAAAAATATATACATATATACGTTTATTCTACACCCTGCAAGCATACATTCCCCCCGGCACTGTTTACACGAGTGATCGTAAAATGTAAATGTGTAAATATGCACCGAAGGTACGTGGTGCGTTCGGTTTTAAGACGAAGAGTTTGAATTAACGTATATCATCCTGTCGCTGGTGGGCAAGGGAGGGCCCCCCGGTACCGGTGGTACGTGGCCTCAGGCTAACCATCGGGTCATGGGAGGAGGGTGCTAGAGAGGGGTGAGGAGAGGGAGGAGGGGGGAGGCACAGTGGGAGGTAATACGATATATGAAGACAAGCAAGACCCCAAGTGCCTCCCACTTCGCACACGTCCTGGCCAGCAGCCGAGGAGGCGGAGGCGGGAGCAGCACCACCACCTTCCACCAGCGGCCCACCACAACACAACACACACCGCGCCCGCCCTAGCGCCCCTCGCTCCCTTCCCCTCCGGCGGTATCGCCACAGGCGTCATCAGGGAGACAAGGGGGCAATGGTGAGTGTCAAGTGGGTGGGGGGAACCACCCCGCCACCAGTCCTCACCCCTCCAGACACCTGGCGCCGACCCGGGTCCGACACCTGGCACTACAGGTAAGGTCACAGCTGAGGGAAGTACAAGGTACAAGGTACAGGAATACGCTTGAGGAACCGTGAGTACGAGACGCTCGCACCGACACCCGAGGGTGTTGCTGTGCTCTCCTCCCCCCTACGATAGCCACCAGACCCAGGAGGTCGGCCTGGTAACGCGCCTCCTGACGAAGGACACGGAAGGGACGACTACTATGGGACACTGGTGGCAGTACACTCGCCCCTGCGTCGCCTGTCGTCGTGGTTAGTGGTGTTGGTGATAGCGCTAGTGTTTGGTGGTGATACTGCGGTACTAGTGATACTGGAGGTACTAGTGGAGATGATGGTGGTGGTGGTGGTGGTGAAAGAGGTGGTGGTGGTGGTGGTGGTGGCGAGAAGTGGCCCTGACTATATTCCACGAGTGTAAGATGGTGTCCCCTCGTATAAGGCGGGGCAGAGCCTCCCTGCCCGGCACAACCTGCATGCTCCTCCGATACTCCCGTAATAAAATATCTCCCCTCACAGTAAGGCATGAGAGGGGTATACCCAGGTATTGATCCCACTGCTAGAACTCTCTCTCTCTCTCTCTCTCTCTCTCTCTCTCTCTCTCTCTCTCTCTCTCTCTCTC
>JAYMFT010128405.1:10000-13093 GCA_038088735.1 Panulirus argus | reverse complement strand
ACAAATATATATATATATATATATATATATATATATATATATATATATATATATATATATATACACGAGTACTTGAGATTTTTCTTACACAAAAAGAATTATACGAAACACACACGCCCATAAGACGGCCATGCCCACAATCCAGCCCACAGACCACACCCACATTCCAGCTCACGGACCACGCCCGCAGAGCAGCCCACACACCAAGCCCGCAGACCAGCCAACGGACCACGCCCACACACACCAGTCCACGGACCAAGACCACACACCAGCCCATGGACCACTCCCACACAATGGCTCACGGACCACGCCCACACACCAACCCACGGACCACGCCCACAACACCAACCCAAGGACCTCGCCCTCACACACCAACCCACTGACCACGCCCCACATCAGCCCACGGACCACGCCCATCTGCGCCCTGCTTTACACGCCCGCCCCACAGGTGGGAAAATGGACCTAAGAATGGTCCAATTGGCGGTCCACCGTAAGTGGTCCAGCGGACCGGGCAGAAGAGTGGACCAATTCACTCGGTGAAGTCGGCGGTACAACGGTTCAAGAAGCAGAGTGGACCGGGCCAGAGAATGGACTTAGCCAGAGGGTGGACCCAGCAACAGGATGGACCAGAGAGCAAACTAGAACGAAGGAGAATGGGCCAGATGGAAAGAAGTGGACCAGAGTGGACCAGGTGGAGGAGTAAACCGGGTGGAGGGATGGACCTACTCGAGAGGAGGTCCAGTTGGTAGAGTGGACCAAGGAGGCTGAATGGGGCAGGTAGAAGGGTAGAACAAGTGGACCACGCTGCCGAGTGGAATAAGTCACAAGATGGACCAGCGGGAATGGTATCCCAGATGAAAAGGTGGATCATATGGCAGGGCGTGTCAGGCAGTACGGTGGACCAGACGGCACAGTGGACCAGCTGGCAGTGCGAGCAAGCGTCAATGTGGAAAAGGTGGTAAGGTGGACCAAGGGGCAGGGTAGCCTAGGTGGAAGGGTGGACCATGTGGCAAGATGGACTAGGTGGAAGGGTGGACCAGGTGGCAGGATGGACCAAGAGGCAAGGTGAATCATGTGGAGAGCAGAACCAGGTGGCAGAGTGGACTATGTGGTAAAGTGGACCATGTGGAAGGGTAAACTAGGGGCAGAAGGGTGGACCAAGTAGAAAGGTGGATCAAGTGGTTCGGACGGCCCAGGGTGCATGATGGACCAGGCACAGGAGTGGACCACGTGGCATGACGGGCCAGGTAGATGGGAGGTGGACCGGGCCATCCAGCAAGGCACACAGTCATTTGTTTTGAAGGTGTGCCCGACGACGTGCATGAGATGAGGTGGCCCGGGTATGGCCCGGGTGTGGCCTGGGGTGGCCCGGGTGTGGCCCGGCGTGGCCTTGGTGTTTCCCGCGGTGGCAGCAGCTGGGCCAGAAGAGGAGGAGGAGGGAGGTGGGGGAACACGGTGTGGTGCGGGAGAGTGCTGGCTGCTGCCCTGATCAATAATCCCTTGTTCCGACCCTCGAAATTTTGACTTAGGCCTCCTGGTAGTGGGTCTGTTGGGGGGTGGGGGTAGGGGGCAGGCAGGCAGGCGTGGCCACTGGCTGCAGGGGCGGCCCGTGGGCCCTCAGGAAGAGGGGGGTAGAGGAGCCCATGGCCCGGGGAGTGACCCCCGGTGACAGGAAAGGCCTGACCTGACCCAGTGGTGAGGTCGACGGGTCACCACACCGCCTCACCTCATGCACCCCCTCACCGCACCAGCCTGCATGGCGTCACGCACTATCATGCATTGACGTCACAGCAGCCGACGGGGACGTCACGAGACACCCCGCGTGATATCAGGGCAATCTGCATGACATCGGACCAGCCAACATAACTTCAGACCATCCCCCATGACAGCCTGAATGACACTGGACAAGCCAGCGTGACAGTGGACCAGCCTGCATGACAGTGGACCAGCCTGCATAACAGTGGACCAGTCTGCATGACAGTGGACCAATCAACATGACAGTGAATCAGTCTGCATGACAGTGGACTGGCCTGAATGACAGCGGACCATTTCTCATGAAGTAAGTGGCCCAGTATTTTATCCTCAAATTCTTCGCTTTGCGGATTTTGCATCAATCAGTAATTTGTGAGCATACAGCTTGTGACACTATACAGTATACTGGTAAATATATATATATATATATATATATATATATATATATATATAAAGATCTGAAGGCAAGAGTGTGTGATATGGTAGTTAAAGGTATAACTGGGACACGGGGTACACAAGACAATGAAAAATGTGTGGTGCAGAACGACAAGTGACTGGCTAACCTGGTTAGAAAAAATGCATATGTATAACAACAGTATATGTGGGTGAGTGGGGCCACTGGATGATGTACTGACTGACAGGCATACAAAAGAAGAGCCTGTGTGGTGTGAACGTGCTGAGAGGGTGCAGCTGGTGGGGTGTGCGATCACTTCCTGGAGGAAGCAAGAGCGAAAGTTTGTACTGGCTTTGGAAAAAGAGGAAATGACATGTTTGGGATGAGGGTGGTAAAAGTGAGTGAGCCTGGTAAAGAGAGTTGCAAGCGGAAGTAGCAAGAGAGAGATAGGGTAAGGTATGGCATAAGGTGAAAGCAGGGAGTGAGGAAGGAATGGAAGTCATTCAGGGAAGCACTGCGGCTGAAGTGTGTGGCATGCGAAAATGGGATGCAGGTTTTTAGAAAGGGTAGTGCATGGTGGAATAAGGAAGTTAAAGTTCTCGTGAAAGAGAAGAGAAAGGAGACACCTGCAGGGAAGGAGTGCAAGTGATTGGTTGGTGTACTTGAGAAAGAGGCAGAAGGGCAAGAAGAAAGTGCAGGGGCTGAAAAAGAGGGCAAATGAAAAATTAAGGGGAAAAGAACGCGCAGTGGCATCAGAGGGGGTGTGGGGCAATTGGAAAAGTGGCAAAGGCAAAGAAGAATGGACAGAGTGAGTATCCCGAAGGACTGTTGGCTGTGGTAGATGTGGAGACGTTTGCGAGCTGAGTCATACGGAGCGACAGAATCATAACGAGCCAATAATCATTCACCAACAAAGGGAGTGGTTCACTAATCCTTCACCATCACAG
>JAYMFT010128405.1:0-7500 GCA_038088735.1 Panulirus argus | reverse complement strand
ATTTGCAGAATTAGAAAAGCAACAGGCGAAACATAGGACAAGTGTGGCAGTAAGGAGACAGACCTTGAGCCAGAGAACATCAAAGTTAGGGTACTCAAGGTCCTCAAGGTGGCAGGTGTGTTGAAGTTAGAATAAGCACAGACACCACCTGAAGATTATAGTTAGATATGAGAAAGGGATTAGTAAGAACATCCTTAGACAACTGGGTCACAGAGAGAAGTAAGATATTAGGAGAGGTACTAGAGAGATGGTGTTAAACAAAAAGAGGTTACTAGAAAGATCACGAATGTTAGTATAGTGAACAGGAAAAGAGGAAGGTCTCACAGAGAAGGGAAAGTCATGGGAGGGGCCAGTACTACTACTGCCAGAGCCCTCCCTCTCATTGGCAGTAGAGTCAGGCTGAAACCGGAGATTCTTAACATCCCATGATGCCGGGGACTAGGGGCTACGGATTGGACGGACACTGTCATCATGGGCTTATAAATGTTAGGGCGGATAGAAATTGGCAAGAGTACTTATATGAAAGAAGTAATACTAATAAGCAAGGTATGATTATGTGTGTGGTGCTTGTAAGAAGAAGATGGCAGGACTAGGCCGGTAGTCCCGTTTTGATGAGACAGGAAGTAAGACCACCAATCCTAACATGGAGAGTGTAGGGTGGTTCCGAGCACCACTTACGGTTACAGGACTCTCCTAATGGATTCCCAGGCAGACAGTCTAGCCGCTACAGCTCTACAGGGGGTATCATATCTAGGTGACAGTAAAGGGCCCCTGGGCATCACAGAAGATAATAGTAATTAGTGTGGAGAAGAGGAACTCTTTTCCGATAATTGTTTGAAATGCTTCCTTACCCAACCATCCCTTCTTATCCATAAAGGCGAAATACATGAAAGCAGATAATCTAAAATGAAGCAAAACACAACTGCAAATGTTTGCAGATGAAACTGCAAATCATGAATTATTGAGATTCTCGAATTCTTCCGAGGAGGAACGTTAAGTTGTTGAAACAATTTGCATGTCCTTATTGAATAGCTATGCTGAGGCGCTGGAATAGATAACCGGCTGCTCACTCGTCCACTGCTGGGATCCAAGGCCCCTGAGGAAGTCAAGGCTCTTCTTACATCAGTGTCCTAGCGTCCCCGAACCAAGAGGCAAGAAGTAATGTGGATCCAGGCCCTCGTATTTTATTCTTTACTGTTTCCTGAAGTCTACAGGTCCTCTTTAGTTTTCCGATGTTCTTTCCAGGTAAGTGTCCGTCAAAGTAGAGGCGTGGGTGTGGTCCCATACCAGCTGCCTGCCTCTCTTCCAAGAAAATGATGCTGTACTGTCCGGCCGTTTGCCGCTTGTATCGGGCATGAGGAGTTGGGGCTCTCTTTCCCTTGGGTAGTTGGTCGATGTGAGACATCTATGGGTGATATCGTCGACCACACTGTATCTGGCGTAACGCCAAACCGGAGTCTTACAGCTAAGTCCTCGTCAGCCGTACTGCCCTAGTTGCACTGGCATTCAGGACAGACAGTGGCAGCAAGGCGAGGGACTACCCCAGTACGTAGAGCTTCCGCTCGTACTTACCAAATATGTGAATAAATGACTCGCTGGTAATGTTCCCCAAGCAACACAGACCCTTTTCTTTGGCTTTACCAAGTGTGTATCGACGAAAAATTAGACTTATTGCCGTCGGTAACACCTTATGTCGTTTAGTAGCAAGGGTGGCTGTCAAAAGAATCACTTGTGAGGCAGCTACTTTACAGAGCTTAAAAAAAACTTGGCTTTGGGTTGTGAAACAGCAGCCCATGTGGCATGACTATTTCCGTAACCTCGCTCATGATAAAGCCATGGTCAAGTTAGACTTCAAGAATGCCTTCCATCATATGAGAAGGGACACTGTCATAAGTAGTAGCGTTAATCGGTTCTCTCCATCTCTCTTTTGTTCACATGTACTACAACTCTCCTTCAACAGTGTTGCGTAGTTGTACACTGCGTAGTTGTGGAAGGGGTCAGCGAAACTGCAAACTAGGTTGTTTGAACCATGTCAGTGCATTTCTGGAAACATTTATATATGTCTGATTCACTGAGTCATACTTCTTCCACTCCATACCTTTAATACATCTTGCTTTCATCACGGTAGTGCTAGTACGCTGACATCTAGACAAATGAAAAATATTTCATCCCCTCCTTAAAGAAATAGATATAATTTCCTTGTTACATTGTGACATCTAATCCTCTTTTTAAAGAAATTACTCCCATTTGATTCTTCTGTCCTGTTAAATTCACCACGGAAATCAGTAAGAAAAATACATATTAGATCCTGAGCAGTCCACCCAAATAAGCATCAGATCTTTCATCCATGATCGTACGGAAGGTGTCTGCAACCTCACGTTAATCGCGTCCCCGTGCCGCCTCGTCACAGCTGTCGTCCACCACTGACAGACAAACTAGGCTAAGCCTCCATGCCAGTGAAGCTGCAACGCCCACCATTCTGCAGATCAGAATGATTTTTATTGGTCTGTTATATGTCCTGAGTCGATGTAGTAATCCACTGTATCCATTTGTGTCTACTACAGGTAAAAAGGCCTTCCAGTATGAGAAGTTTGTTAGTATTTTCTGGAAAACTAGCAGTACCGCATCCCTGTCTTTAAAGGTGCGTTGATTGGCTTCTTTAAAGCAGAAATTTCTGTATCTTGCTGCTGACTTCTCCGATGCCTCCAAAGTTATCATGCAAATTCTCTCTAACTTCTCGTTATGGTCTAGCTTATGCTGATATGTTTTTTCTAGCTTCAGAACAACTTACTTCCCTGATCCGTTATTCCCTCAGTACAGCTAACGGGCCTCGTACCAGTCTCCCATACAATAACCAAAATGATGCAAAGCCTGTACTCTCTTTTGTCGCTTTCCCGTATTCAAACACTAGAAGAGTTACACATCTGTTCTAAAACTACACAGTGTTCTTCATGATATCTCTCCTAGTATTTCGGTCGCTTTTCACATATTTTTCTTGCCATAGACATTAACTTCCCACTGAAGTTCTGAACTAATCCATTTCAAGCTGGACGTTAGGGGTTGGTAGTAATCTCACGTAATGGACGTAACTCTAAAATATTTCCCTCACTGCTTCATACGTAAATCGTTTTCCTTTGTCAGTTAATATTACCCTGGGTACTCTCATTGTTGAATATATATCTACCAAGGCCTTTGCTACTGACTATTTATCAATTTGTAGTAGGGTACTAGCCACCTGGAATCAATTTGCATAAGTATAGGTCTGTTTTCGCTTTGAGAATCTAGCTCTATCAGACCCACAGTGTCTACTGCCACTCTCTGGAATGGTTCGTGTATCAAGGGAGTACTCCCTAGTGGTGAATAATTCAACCGTCCCTTTGGTGAACGCTGGCAAACACTACATAACTTACAATACCTTAGCGTATCAGCTCATACCTCTGACCAAAAGGAAATGATATCAAACATCCTCTTCTCTCTTCTTAGAGCCTAAGTGACTCCAGAAAATTGACTTATGATCTAGCTGTAGTACCAGCTCCTTAACCTTGTTGGCAACATCACTTGATGTACCTTGTTTCATTCACCCGGTCCTGCTGTAAATTCATTGCGTAACCCACTCTTGCTATATATGGCTTTAGTATCATTACCCTGCATCTTCTCCTACATTGCCCCGTGTCATATTCTGCCACTTATTGCATCATTGCTCGTGCAGCGTCCTCCTCTTGACTCTAACTTAAGTTGCTGTGATATCTTTTTTATGACTTCAAAAGGATTAGTGTTGTTTGTAGCTTGCTTCCTTCCCTTCGCTGGCTCCTGGCTCCCAAAGCACACGCTTCTGGGACTGAGAGTCTCCAGGGAGGATCATGGTCTACAGGTTCCCTTATTTCTGGAAGGTTGCATGGAGTTAGATTTCAAACTGGATTAGTCATGCACAACACCTCCAACTGCCCCTAACATTATAGAGTATCAGCTCTGACACATTCCACTGGAGCTCTTCTTAGAGTCCAGTTTATCATCACAAAGGTTTCCATCTCACCTTTGAAGTGGCGTCTCTCTTCTTACCTACGTCGAATTACCGCAGTCAAGGAACCTGTGTCTCTCAACACTTCTACTTTTTTCCCATTTGTTTTACCTTCATTGACTGGCACTTGCTTCACATCAGCTTTACATTCAGCACTCAAACCTGAGCCTTCTAGCTTCAAGCAGTTCCTATACACCAGGCTGCGTACCACATCTGGTGATCTGTCCACTAATACACATGTAACGACATCCTCTCTTGGTTGAGTGTCTTGCTATACTTTCCCTACTTGCATTTGCGGAATTTCTCAGCTATATTCCCATATTTCCTACGTAAAGAGCACGTACCAGACCCCCCTCAATTTACTCATGTCTGTCAGAATCATTTTCTGGTTTTCACATTTGCTTATTTTGGTCTACTAATTATGTGACGCTTGAGTTCTCAGAAGGCTTCTTATGGGAAACCTATATCCCTATCCTTCTCATGCTTTAGCGTATTGGTCAGCAAGTTTTGCCACTCTTGCTATATCAGTTGGCGTGCATTCACGAACAACCAACTTTTCCCTCTAACAGCAATAACATACTTGTTCTAACAACGCTAAACTTGATAAACCTTCATACGTAGTTCCACTGTTCTCTGTCTTTATTAATTTCTCCAAATACATCCGTTAATTTCTCAAAAATAGTGTGGCCTTCTTACCTGTCTTGGGTCTCGATGAATGTAGTTTCCGACGCTACCCTCCTGCTATTAGAGTAATCCTCTACAAAAATGATTCCTTGACGGTGTCGTAGGCCAACACTTCTGCGTCACCCAAACGACAGCATGTCTACTGTGTCCTACATTCAATGATGAACTGAGATTAGCAGCCCATTTCTCCCTCTTCAAACCCTGTGTTGTGGCATATCTCTCAAGTCTGATACATCCCTACCCCAGACCACGAAATACTCTTATCACCACCTTTCTCTCTCTCTCTCTCTCTCTCTCTCTCTCTCTCTGTAATCATAACTGAATTTTAAGTCCTTCCATTTGCTCCTTGATTAGTTTCCGCTGTACACCTGCCTCATCCCGTTCTCGAACACGCTTCTCCTGAACGTTCAACATCCCTCGAAGATCTTTACCTGCATAACCAAAAGACTGCCCAATCTTATCCAGCTTACCAACATCCATATCTTCCCCGCTTTTCCTACTTACAGAGATACAAAAGTGGGTTGCTGAACTTGCAACATTTCACCTCCGATGTTTGCTATCCTGGCAGATGTAACCAATATGAATGAATGAATGTTCAAGGCTAATTAACCAGTGCACAGTTTTTCAGTGTGAATGGTTAGAGCACACAAATACTAAACCAAACAGAGATAAACTAAAATACTATATAAAACGAATATGTACTGTACTACTGCAAACAAACAATAAACCAACAAAATTTATCAAAGATTACATGATAGAATGAGACTACTAATGCAAAGTAATAATAAACCAAAGAAATTTTATCTAAAACACTCTGTAACAGGAGCCTGTGCTAATGCAAACAAACACGAAACCAAACACAGTATGCGTTAAACGCTAGATAGAACAAGATTGAACTCATGAAAACAAACACGAAAGCAAACAAAGTTTACTGAAAGCGCAACATAAAACGAGACTGTACTAGTTTGAAGCAATCCTATCATTAACTTTAATCTCAGCAGTTCTTGACCTAATATCAAGCTACATATATCTCAAAAGACACTAGATAAGCAAGACTATACTAATCAGAAGTAATCTCATCATTAACCCAGTTCACGCGATTTTTATTTGGGCTTGTCGATAGTCCATGCTAACTCGAGTTTTCACTGCCTCACTCAAAATTGTCTCTATGTTCGATAATGGTTCTGGTCACTTTAATTTTAGTTACGGCGCAATAAGGTCTTCAGACTCCTAGTACATCCTAGACTCCATCCGAAGCTCCCAGAGGTCCAGTGGGGACTTAACACAGTCTTCACACGTCACTAGTTGCTCATGGGAGTCTACACTCTGTGTCCTCACAGCCAGCCATCTTCTGGAGAGAACCAGGTCACCACATCCATAAAGCTGTAGAATGGAAAACATCAGATTTTCATTCATTAGCCACCTAAGGGAGATGCCAAGGTGTCCACATATGCCTCTGCAGCTGAAACAAATATCATCCCGTCGGATCTCTAGTAAAAGAAAATCCCCCTACAATGTAATGTTAATTGAGAAATTAAAGCTCTTCTTGGGTAACCAGACGAAATGAACACAACTCATACTAATACTTGTAATCAAACATAAGTGACACAATTATTACAACCCATTTGAAACTTTATATTAGTCTATCATAGATACCGAATAAAAGACTCTTCATAAACCTTACTCTCACTTATAAAATGTAAGTACATAGGTGTACATGACTAAATTGATTATTCATCACAGACGCTGAAAATTTCTTTAACATTATTACCAACATAAGACAGCTCAATATGGTTGGAATTAAGGCTGTCCTTCAAGGTAGGCACTCTGTCAAGGCTGCAAAACTTATGCTGTAACCACACACGCTCGTCCACATCTCTAGGTATCCTGAGCGCTATGCATATCAAAGCAAAGATAAGATACAAAGGACCATGAAGACCCTGATGTGGAAAAGGATGATAGGTGTAAATGTTTAGTTTTACCCAATTCTCCTAACTTACCTAATGTAAGACAGGTACTTAAAAAAACATGCTTTAATGTTGCCTTCCTTCACAGTAACACTATCGGTAAGACTTTGAGTAAAAGTAGGCCAAATCATCCGAAAATTGAGAGTTTTTACACCGTCAGATGTAGGTCATGTAAATAGGTGTACATTGGCCAGACCGGTAAATCAGTAAATGAGAGATGCTATTGGCACCGTCATTCAGTACGCAACGATGAGCACAAAAATGTTTTTAGCTAAACAGTGTCATGAAAACGATCATCCTGTAGACCTTAACAAGCCAGACACATTGCAATCCTCTTCTGATCACGCTATCCGTAACGTAACTGAATTGGTCTTAATTCCTAATACTAAGAACTTTGATTTGTCCGCAGGTAACTTTAAAGCACATCCTATCATCAACTAATTCGCTATGAAAGAATTATCAAGAAACGATGACTTAAGAAAAATAGTCAAACACACATCTTGTTAACCAGGACAACCCCCTCACAAAACCCCTCCTAACCACAAGACACCTTCCACTTTCCCTTTAACGGTCAAGCCAGCGTGTCATCTAGAATGGCAAAGGAAAGACGGAACTTTTGTGGTGGTGTTGGGATTTTAAAAAACTTTATGAATTGTTTGCACCTGATGAGGCGGAACGTCTCCGTGAAACATGTAGTGATCCATGTATTGAAAAATTATATGCTAAATGAAATTATCTGAACTACTGAATTCCGATTTCACCTTCATATATATATATATATATATATATATATATATATATATATATATATATTTTTTTTTTTTTTTTTTT
>JAYMFT010128394.1:0-13093 GCA_038088735.1 Panulirus argus | reverse complement strand
TATATATATATATATATATATATATATATATATATATATATATATATATATATATATATATATATATTTATATTTTCATACATACATACTTCATCTTTTCGTAAAAGTTTTTTTCAGTATAAGATGTTAGGGAGTAGTGAATCAACACGATCAGCCACAGTGGGACTTGAGCACAGAACTTGTTAAGACTCTATTCTTCATCTTTAACGAGGAATATCCTCTCTCTAAATGACAAAAGCTTTCGAACTCGAGTGGCTTCAATCTGATGTGCCATTTGATGCTGGGCTACGTCACGGCACTGGCTAGTGTAGAGGTTTATCACAGATAATGACAAAAGAAAACCTTTTGTTTTTTGTGAAAATTGAGATTTTTATCGAAAATTAAAAATTAAGAGATTGAAATTACAAACTTTGTGCCACAGGCTCTCTTCATTGTCAACTGATCAGCTTGAAGAACGAAGTACTGTGTTGCAGGGTTACATTTTCTGCAAGACCCTTACTCAAGTCTTAGGGCAGCTGATCGAGTCAACATGGTCGTATAAAAAGAAGGCTAAATGAGAACACTTACAAAACCATCAAAGGAACACTCAAAACGAATAATAAAAACACTACTGATTTGCACCAACTGGTCAGGAATGTCAAGCAAAAGCAGCGTACTTATTCTCTCTCAGTCACACTTTATGAATCTATTTTTACAATATCCATTAAAAGAGTAAAAATGGTTAACTTTCACGGTCGATGCAGCTGACTGCATTGAAGCTCACCACTCGGCGACGTTGAATTACTGCTCTGTATATACAAGGATTCTTGTGCAATTACGAGTAACCTGTGTCATACAATCTTTCACCATAGATAACTGTATAAATGTCTTAGGATACCTAAAAGCACAACAATGTCGGAATATTCATCCAGTGATTTTTGGTTCAGACTTGTACATCTACGGATTTTGGCCTCACTATTCACAGAGCAGAGTTTCAGTCTGCTGGACTATGGTACAGAGTCTTGGGCACCGCCCTCACACACACACACACACACACACACACAAGATGCATTTATGCCTCACTCTGCACCTGGTTACTTTTCTCTCTCTGCTACAACGTCAGTATTCATCCCACAGTTGAGCCTCATGAGGCAGAACCACCGCTGACTAATCTTGTGTAACGAGCGAGGGAAAAAAACATTCCCTCTTCACTCTTGGCTTCTATACTAGTTTGTGTCTTACGGCGTTCACTTATGACCCCATTTATTTCATTAGTCTTTTTTCTTTTCTTATAAATGAACCCATAAAACGGGAAATGTATTGTCCCTTTGCATGGTTGCTCCCGGGTTTTTGTTTGCCGTAACATGCCCAACGTTAAATTCCAGACTCTAATATATTTTCTTTTGGACTGTGGGCCGCAAGTCTAAGTGGCTTTGGAGTCTTTATCGACATCCTTTGAGCAGCAGTGGAGCACTGGGAGTGTCCGGCACGTCTACCCTATGGAGTTATGTGTCACATATTTTATCACACAGATCTGAAGCCTGTATAAATGAAAAACATGTACTAACGACCTTAATCCGCGGGAGTGTGAGAGAGACCGGAGTACCACGGTAAATGAATCAAGAAGCGTGGGGTTGTGCAGAGGTATTCTACACGGGCTGAGCTCGCGGTAGTGCGGGGATTGAGGGAGGCTTGGGCTTATGCTAGAGACCCTGTTAGTACCGCTATACTCGTAGTTCGCCTATATTGGAGTCTTTAGTTGGACTCTTGGAGGAGGTGGTGGAGGTGTGGGGGGAGGTGAGAGTAAAGGACGTCTGTTTCAGTAGCGGTTGAGCCTCCGAGCTGTGGCAGGGGACCTGTGGCGGTGGAGGAGCCCTCGGCACGGAGAGGGTGAGGCTGGTTCCCCCGTGCTGGTTCGGGCTGTCACTGGTCGCGATTTTGGCCATGGTGCCGCGGGGCAGGGTGTGGAGGTGAGACACCCCGTGGGCCGTGCCGTAGTGCGCTGTCTGATTGGGGTAATCGGCGAATTCCGGCGGCGGCAGATGTGTGGTCTGAGTCATGGGTATGGGTTGGGCGCCCTTCATGCCCGCCGATCCCATGCGGGAGGCGACCTCGGCTTTGACCGACAGGCTGGGCGTGGGCGGGGTGTGTACGTCGCCGCTGATGCTGTGCGCTGGTGCCAGTAACCCGCCGTTTTCCGCTACCTTCTTGGCCTCCATGCGCGACTTGTCTCGCTGGTAGTAGACTCCAGCGAAGATCAGCACGTTGAGGATGAGGAGGGAGCAGCCTATGGCGATGGTGACGGAGAGCGCCGTGGAGTAGGCGGCGAACCCGTCGCTGAGGGAAGCTGGGGAACGGAGACCCGTCCCGTTGCTGCCTTCGGCGCTGGCCGGCGTCGACTGCAGAACCGCGGAGACGTTGTACTGCCGCGTCGTCGTCGCTTCCGTTGTCGTCTCCGGCGGCAGGATTACTCTGAAGACGACAGATTACTCATTAACAACTACTTCCTCTTCCAAACACATTACAGACCGATATCAAGAGAGCAAACAACACATTATAGGTAACTCTCAAGCATTTGCACGCCAGTGACAGGGAGGCATAACTCTGATTTAAACAATAGTCCTCTAAATATAATATTTACTGATGATTCAGCAGAACAGAGTCATAAAATGGAACTCGAACTTTGCAAAGAAACAGTCTAGTACAGTCATGTACTAGCGGAACTAATAGGTCATTCTTTTGCATGCAGTCTGCTTCAAATCACAATTATATTTCTTACCATAATAGACGAATGAACAATCTATGCATAGAGAGAGAGAGAGCACACATAAAAAAGGAAAAAATCATAGCTTCAGGGTTCAGTTACCAGCGAACGGAATCGTTGAGCAAACTAAACGCCTTTACAACCAAGTACGCACGAAGGTGCATCACCGATAATAGGCAGGCTTGGCCAACCAAAGGGCCGGAGTAAAATAAATATCAAGTGAAAATGATGTACATTCAAGACTACATGTATAACAGCACAAGGTACAGAGCACAAAGTAGCCATGTTGACACTACAAACACTGATCACACAACACACACAACACTGTCATCCAGGGAGTCGGGTCGACACACCCTCCCATCCGTCAGGTCAAAGTGGGAGGAGATGGAGTCATGACTGTGTCAGGTCCTCTTCTTCCCGGGCTGGAGTTCTGAATCGTTCCCCAAGTTACTGGTGATGTTTCTAGACGGAAGTGGCGGTCCGTCATACACAGAAAGAGTAACCCTAGCATTAATTAAATAATAAGGGGTCCATATCCTTAAATTAAAACTGACTCGAATATTTGAAGCTTTCAATTGTATTTAAAGCCATTTTCAAGGATGAGAACGGTTTGAAATGCAGTTGAAACTTGGAGCTTCTGCGACTTTACTTGTAACAGTGCTTCACGTCTGTATATGTTTTGCTACAAGAATTATATTTAATTTTGTTGGTGGCGTACCCGAAGATGACTTTTGGGTCCTCCTTTTTTTACAAAGAGGAGGTCAATCTTACAACATTGGTTGTGAAACCAATGTAACTGTTACGAGAGCGGAACGAAATATTTCCTGTATTACACTCTAACAGATAGACAACACTGCTCTTCTTTATTCTTCATGCCTAAAGACGATTTCCACGACCAATGATAATTAATAATAACAGATTACTTGTTCGATAATTTCGTTTCACAATAAAGCTGGAAAAATTACACAAGAAAATGACAAACAAATATGGTCTTAATAAATAATGTTTGAAAGAAAACCTGCTCCCAAGTCCATATATACATACATAAAATATATATATATATATATATATATATATATATATATATATATATATATATATATATATATATTGACAGTTCTGGAAAGATAGAATCTCAGACTGCAAACGAATTTCACAGAAATGGAGTGATTCAATAACCACACGTGAAAGCACCAATATTCCTTTACTGTGTTGTTAGTCGAATATTACACCTTGCCTCACCGTCTGGCTTGGATAGCGTTTTGTGATGGATGAAAATCGACCCAATACATTACTTCGCGAAAGGGACGCTGGATTGCTTGGTCGTGTGGGGTTAGGCTAATGGATTTCTGATTGTGTACAGGGCTCTGCCCTGTCGCTTGCGTTGTCGGGTTGGATGTAGGGAATTGAGGCCGGCATGGCGAAGTGCAGGCGATGGAAGGTCCTCGACTCAGTGCACCGTGGAGGAGGCTTTTCCAACCCCCCAGTGTTATAATGATATGACCATGGTGTATGTTGTACCATTTTGGAGGCCTGATTTCACAATGTATAACCCCACGAGGGGCATAATAATTCAGCAGGCATATCCCTTCCCTTCGGCGATGAACAGCTCCATTTATATAACACTGGTGAAAAAAATATATTTAATAAGTTTCTTACAAGAACATATTCATCTTTGAATGATAACCTAGTGCATGAGACGGGCTCGTGTTTGGGTCATGACGTCAAAACACAAAAATAACAATTCACAAGTCACTGATCCCTGGAATCCGTGCATTCTGTTATTGATTACGTGCATTATTTAAGCTTTTGAAACTTGCAGATCACGCGCGAAACCAAAGTCGAGGTCGCCCACGGTCCAGGAGCACTGCAGAGATCTGCCGAGCCAAACGAACACAACTGAGAAGGGATGTAATGGCCCACTGGCACATAAGACGCACACACGGCGCAACACTTCAGGGCCTGTGATCTCAACCAGTGGACGTGGCCAGCTTCCAGAGTGCTGTAGGGGGCCTCTTAAGGATCAAAGGGATTCCCGAAGTAAGAAGGTATGGTATATGGGTACAGTCGCCGCAATGCGATGAAAAAAATGAAAGTTAAGAAAAAGATGATAGGAAAAAAAAAAAAAAAATAGGAAGGGATTAACCAAACGTCGTGAAGTAGAACCGACGGCTATATGTGGTAACTCAAAGGGAAAGGCGTGAAGGAAAAGAATTCCGCAGCTTCGCTGTGTGAGGAAAGATGGAAAGGTATCGTAATGGTCATTCGTCGTGTGGTCGGTGTCCACACACAAACTATATTGGGATCGGCAGACAGTTGCAAAGTCCATGTCTTATACAGGGTCGAGGTGCAGGCGAACAGATCACGAGAGCAGTGGCCAAAATAATGCCCGCAGAAGAGAAGCATTATGCGATACCACGGCAGACGAGAGAGGGATGGCTTCAGTGTGGCGACAGCAAGGTTAAAAAAAAAAAAAAAAGAGAAGGAAGGCAAATTGTGAGGTGAAAGGAGAGCTATGCGAGTATCACTAGCTACGGGGAAGTACGAGACCTCTGTAGATACAGAGGGAGTTGCTCACGAGAAAAATCAATTGCACCACCTACATAACATCCACAGCTTTTGGTATGTATGTCTTGCCATGTTCATCATATAGGGTTTCTTGGACATAGTGGAGAATTTGTTTATGTTACTGCAGGGCTGAACTACCTATTTAAGCGTAGTAATAAGAAACAACAGACCCGGAGATATGGAGATATTGCTTTTCTGAAACTGTTGAATTTAGCCTTGTTCATCTGTTTGAAGATGCTTTTGAGGTCCGAATTACGAGAGAAAAGGATAAAGTTCAGAGAGAAAATGGGAAGAGTGAGTGAGGAGGGGAAGGAAAAAGGGGTGAAGAATGTGCTGTGGAGTCGTCGGCCTGAGAGCAAATAGGATTTGAGGCTGAAGAGAGATAATCCGTGAAAGTAAAATATCAGGGTAGGCGACAGGAGAAACCCCTTAGGGACACCACTATTGATTGGGTAAGAGTGGAGACGTGAGTAAGGCCACAGGTACATTGGGAGACTGTGAGAGAGGGGGAGAACAAGATTAAGAACTATCCGAAGAAGCTTTATTGGGAAATAAGTGCTTAAAAAGATATGCTTCATTTATCGAAGAGTTAGCTAAAAAGTAGTGTGGTCGGAAAAATAGGTGAAGAGGCTGAATTACGGAAAATATCGGAGACGCATTTGGTTACGGAACGGAAAGACTAACCATCTGAAAAAGTCAAATCAGCAAACTTTATGTTGGCGTGCCTGAGTATGGATAACAGCTTTACAACAACTCCGATCAGGGATGAAAGCGGATTCAGATTCACCAGAAGGAAAAGTTCCTGGGTACGATACTCTGAAGTGCTTTAGGTAAGACAATCTCCGACTTGCAAGAGCGATCAAACCATGGCTGATGGGATAATGATTTAGTAGAAGAGGAGACGTAGTAATGTCCCAGTCGGTACGACCTCAGCTATGCTATCAGCATAACTGAAGACTTCCTATTGGCAAAGCGGCACTGGTCACAAAATCAAATCAACAAAAACTGCACAAGGAAAACCATCGAGCACCTCCTAACTGGAGTGGGGACGTTCTGTAAGAAATGACAGAAAAAAGATGTAATATGAAGATCCCTGGGGAAGAAAATGTTCATCTTGAAATTACGTTAGAAAATACGACGTAGGTGGATACTGTTTCGGACCTGTGGAACTACCTTTTGTTTTGTGTTGAAAGCTATAACTGTGGGTTGATCGGCCTTCATAAGAAAGTTCTTATCCGCTTCTGCAGATACTTTATTTGTGAGGCAAACTGTATTTAAGGGCGGGGAGGTACACTGGTATCAAAAAATGAAAAAGAAAATGAGAAGACAAACTTCAAGAATGGTGCACGTAAGGACTTTTCATCGCCATAAGGAGGAATAACTGACCTATTACTCTGGAATGTCCTCAATGATTTCCAGATTGAGTCTGATACTACTTATTCACATATACTTATCAGACATATCGATCCCGGGGCATTTCTGATGTGCACCCTTCCTCTTCCATCTCTACGAGCAATTTATGATTCTCCTTTCCTAAAAGACACTTCAGTTACACAATAATCAGGCTGTTAAAAGATTACGTTTCTAAAGCATATCGTCTATAATTATACAACTAACAAACCTGCGAGATGGTTAAGCCTAGTTATTCTAATGGAAGACAATGCCGGACCGGGTTATATAAGAAGTTTCCCCTAAATGTTTAGACATAAACAGGAAAACTTTCAAATCGATGGAGGGGGAAAGGAAGAAAGAGTGAGATGTGGTGAACACCTGATGGTAGAGATGAGAAACGTGTTGGGATAGAGAGAAGTGGGGTTTCCTGGGAAGATTTTTCTAATATAATGACCCTGGCAACTTCTCTAGATGGTTGGTCGTGGGGAGTAAGTGTAGCTCCTACATCTCACACGTAAAACTACCTCCATCATGTACTGATAGCTGACTGGACCTCCTAGGCTACATCTCACACGTAAAGTAAGTCTGTTTACCTGAACTATGCCAGGTGCTTCTGACGTGAATTTAGTTTTCCTAAGCCAAGTTGATACGAGTGTAATTCGCCCAATGTACTGTAGACTGTTAGGTAACACTAGGTGACCTCTACTGATGTGTTTTGGTTACTTTGCAGGAAATTCCAAGTCGTGGTCAGACGACCCTTTAAGGCTTGGGGTTTTGTCATGCTTGGTATGTGGTACCGGTGCTTTAAGAGTGTCCCAAGAACATCGAAGTGGTGCAAGAGAGAACTACAGCTACAGTAAGCCATGCAACCTTGCCGCGCCCCGGCCCCGGTACCTGGTGACTGGCTCGGACCTGACGAAGCCCCGGTAGGAGTTCCAGTCGTTGTGGTTCTCCAGCTGGTGGTGAGACTCAGGCGCGTCCTCCCCCGCCCGGTGGAGCTGAGGCACCAGCTGAAGCCAGAAGCTCAGCTGGTGCGAGCGGTAGTGGTCCTTCACTCGGGGCTTGACGTCTGCGGAGACGAATACAAAGTTAAGGGATCAGGTGTGTAACAACTGAGTGGTAGCTTGAATATCGTAGGTGGCAAGGTTTCAATTTTTACTAAGGGATCCGGATGAGCAAGACCCTACAATGTCAAGGGGCAGGGATATAACACCACAATAGCAAAGCCTATAGGAAGGCAGCATCCGATTAAGAGGAGTAAGAACGTTCATAGCGAGAGAGCAGTTATGTAACACCCTAAAGGTAGCATTAAACATGCAGGGAACAAGTCATGGACTGTATCGAGCCTGGTGATGAACAAGTTGACCCGAGGCACAATGGTGGAGCTTTGCTTGTTTCTGACGTGTGATTTAACAGGATGCAATCTGTCATGTGATGTGTGTTGGGAGTAAGTTTAAAATGAGGGGTAAGGTAAGGACTAAGAGAAAGCCATGATGAATGATACTATTACGAACAGAAATGCCGCCTCGCATATGTAGTTGTCTAGTCATCAGTTTCCAAGAATGAGGGATATCATCTGTTGATTACGTTTACCTGGTTCTCAAGAAACCAATAAATAAGTTGAGCTAACAAGCGCAAAACTTTTTCAAGGAAGGACTTGCTAAAAGTTCGCTATATTGCACTGTGGGAGATAAAAGCTCGTGTGTTACATATATGTTCTTACAACACAGGTTTCTGTTTGATATGTAAAATGATGTAAATTGAATACCAGACACACGTTTATCTATTCATCACCAAAAGGATGGAATTACGCCTACGTATGTTCGTGATACGCTACCCTAATGCGCAAGTCTGAACGAAGACTTCAGTTTATCTTCATCTAAAACGCGAGTACTGCAAACGCGATGTCTACACCAGCTAATTCTGAGTATCAGTGACATAAACGCTTTTGTGAAATATAAATATATGGCTGTGACCAGCATGTAAAAGCTGATTAATGAGACTGTAGCTCTGAGCTTGACAAGGGTTGTGAACACCGCGGACGAAAAAGGCGAACGGATACTGGTAAAAGTGGATCATAATATCCAGTTGTCACATCACAGGCGACGCAATAATGTCCATCAAAATCTACAAATATACTGGCTATGCGACGCCAGTATTAGCAGCAGAAAATATGACAAGAACATTAAAGGTAAAACACCTTAAGCAAACTGGAGAAACATCTTGACTGAAAATCACACAAGTTTCTTTATCCCTTACACCAAAAAAAAAAAGTCAAGTTACTGTACACAACCTTGAGCCTCATTAACTCTCAGAATAAAAAAGGATGATTAGCTCAAAGCAAGTACACGAGAGAGACCCACCACGACCCCTGGGCCAGAGGCCAATGGACAAATGCTAATTAAAAAGACGAGATAGAAGAGAGAATTTGTAAAACTATCTCGTATCACCTCTTCTTCCTCTCCTTAAACTACCCCATTAGGAGAGAGAGAGAGAGAGAGAGAGAGAGAGAGAGAGAGAGGGTGGTTGCCAACTAACGTTTCCCTTGCTCTCATGCGAACCTATCATAGTTTTGCTACCCATCTCTTCATGAGGGTTACCATTCTTACTTCCTAGGCTACGCCAAAACCACTTCCTCTCCGAAGCGACTACCACGATGCCGAACTATCTTCTTGTGCTTCTAGACTTACTCCCTGCGCCTTTTCTGTCCACCTCACTGTACAAAGCTAACCACCCATCGAGAGAACCCGGGTTCTCGGAGGAGGCTACTTCCACATCCTACCTCCCCAAAAGGATCAAAGAGGAGGAGGCTGCCCCCTCACCACTCCCGCACGACCCGAGGGCATTGTTAGTAAACTGGACGATATATAGATCAGAGGGTCCCCTTGGAGATTCAAGGATTTTTACTGCTTTCACAAGACCGGCGAGGGGTATTTGGTTGTGGGTCTCAGGAAGATTAAATTCTCTTAAGATATTTTTCTTTACGTCAAAGGCCTTGTAGACTGGATCAGGAAAAAAGGTTAGTTCGCTATGGTTAAGAATTTGTTATGTTTTACCATGTCACTGGAAGATTTGTACAGCGGCAAGAAAATATTTATTTACCGTTACAGAGAAAGACTTGTTTACAGAGGCAGGATAATGTTTCGTTATTCTGTAAGGGGATTTGTTTTGCGTGTCAAGGGTAAGTATAACTACGGTGCACGGGGATGAATAGCATACTGTGTCCCTTCCAGAGGTAAAGAAAGCTTGGCTTTTTATCGAGGGAAGATTAGACTGTGTTAAATGAGATTTGCTAATCATGTCATCATATGATTTGCTTAATGTGTCAGGTAAAACAATGGACCTTTCCGTAGTTTACCCAGGTTGCTTTATACTTCCAGGTTCAGTCCACTGGCAACACGTCGCTCCTTATATACCACAGGACTCATCCAAAGGTTCCTGCAGCCTCAGTGCTGCAATACACTCAGAAGCAGCGACAGAATGTGCTCATTTAAAAGCGAAAAGTTCTTTGACGAGATTGCACTCTCGTCAACTGACGATGATTCAGCCTCGCCAAGGAGGACTCTTCATACGCGGTGGAGCCTCAAGTAGATGGAGTGTGCCAATACCAGTGATATAATGTATATACATATATTCAGGTTAGGGTTACCTATCATTCATCTTAATCATATCTCCACAGAGGTCTGATGTTGCGTCCTGCAGATCACTCCTGGGTACAACAAACTGTCGAGTCTCAGCCAGGTTGGTAAAAGATGTATTGTGTTGGCGGGTGAGTAATATCCAAACTTGGGAAGCTGTGCCGGGCCACTCCATCATGGGGGACACACTCAGCTTACCGCAACTTCCCCAATCTTCTCTTGCATATTTTGGAAACGACGAATCTTTCTTTTTTCTTTTTCCTCCTGGTCCAGGGGACGGTCAGTGTGTTCCAGTCACTTCATTACAATAGGTCTTCCCTGTCAGGCAACTGTCCAGGGGAAGGCTCCACGCACCAGATAAGACCTTGGATAAAGGCACGGTGGCTTTTAACTCTGTCCAAAGACGTTATCTGTACTTTTTCTTCCCCGCGGAAGCATTTTATCCTGAAGGACATGAACAAATGAAATGCAGACTATGAAACGATTAGGATCAAATGAGTCTCTATCTTTTCTTCAGATTCTTTGTCAGATTCTGCAAAAGTCGAATGTAAAAGGAGGTCCTCGCCATATACATGATCCCAAAGACAGAAGCGACATTACACAAGAAATCAGTCCTTCAGTCTTCACTGGATGCGTCTTCCAGTGAGGCCACCCTAAGTCACGGGCCTAAGTTGTCTATCCATGGTCGCATGCACAACAATAACAACGTGAGAACTGGTTCTAAAGACGCTTCCATTGGCTTTAATGGGGCTGTTCGTGTAGCAAAGTGTACGAGGTCAGATGTGCTCGATGCGGTTTACAGTGCTGAAATGCAACTCGGGGGCAAGGGATCTCTGGTGACAGGAGGTGGAGGTGGCAGACTGGTGCTGGAGATTCTTACTATTATGTCGGACGAGTTCTAGGTGATAGGTGGAGCGCCTCTTGACTCCTAGCGTAAGAGAGATCTAGAATGATCTTGCATGCCCTTTTCTGCAACCTTTCTAGTAGCCCCCTGTTGCATGGCGGATAAGGATGAAGGCTAGGCAAGGGAGGCCCAGGTGAGTTAGAGACACTAAATTGAAAATGTGCTGAGGGGATCTGACGTTCCTCACAGTTTAGTTTATCATCCACAGTGACACTGAGAAGCTTGGTGGACTAAACTTGCCTGGAAGCGGGACAGAAGTATTAGGAGGAGGATTCGAAGCAAGGCTGACGTGGATGAATGAAGTTTTGGTTTGGTGGAAGGTGGCGGAGGTCCGATTCTTGAGCCTGTTCTCAAGGATGACATAGCTGGAAGAACTTTTATCAATGATGATGCCATTAGCAGAGCCCTCGGCGTCGTACCATAGAGGAGTGTAGCTTCCTCTTTGTTCCAGGGCCTCAGTGCATTTATCCTCTCATCACATTCTTATTCTATTTCTGTATATTCATCCCTTTATGCTTATCTATCTCTCCTCCTCATGGCCTCTTTCTATCATCTCTTCCCTACTCTTTACCCTTTCTACATTTCTCTTCCTCTCTTCTTTCTTCCACATTCTTCCTCCTCCTCTTCCAGCTCCTTCCCTTCGTTGCTCCCTACTACCAACCATCTTGTGTCTTCGTTATTCTCCTTCTCTATCTTATCTCCTTCCTTAACACTGTTTCCTCCAATCTCTTTACCATTTCCCTCACTTTCCCCCCACCTCCATTTCCCTCCCTATCCCCGGCCTCTTCCCCTCCCTTACGCCCCGTTAACGTCGCTGTGGTGAGATACACTGATGCGCGCTAGGCAAGGAAGAAAGACGAGTTGCACGGCAAGGCACTCAAAGAGGTGCTTGCGGAGGCTTCTCCTCTCCCCCTGTCAAGCCCGAGATACTCTGTTTCTAGCAGCAAACTCCAGAGTCGTGGGCTCCGTGTAGAAAGATTAGCCTGACGTCTCACTGGAAGCACTTCCTGGGCTAAAAAAAAAGTTAAAGGAGGTGCACTTCCTCAAGGTGATTCTTCTTTTCATAAGCCACATTTTACGCTCAGCCGCCGCTTCAAGTCCTGCAACAGGTTCTTATGTTTCACGTCTTCCAGGAATTCTTCCCACACATTTATCTAACATTCGTTGCGTTCCCTTCCCTACAACTACCTGTCTTTTCATTTTTACTTTTATCTACTTCAACCTTACTTACACTTGCCCTAAAACCGGGAGAACTACTTCACGAAAGCGTACCTTTTTTTGAGTTCAAGACTTCTGCTGGAGTCTAATGCATAAAAGATGGGGATCCATCCCTGTCAGACTGCTTCCCTACTCCTGAAAAATCGCGTAAACCACAAGAAAGGGAAGATTTCATTGTGAATGTTTTCCCTTTCGTTTTGCTGATGAAGTCAGTTTTTTTTACTTTACTGGTGTGTGTGTGTGTGTGTGTGTGTGTGTGTTGTGTGTATGATGAAGTCAGTTTTTTTACTTTACTGGTGTGTGTGTGTGTGTGTGTGTGTGTGTGTGTGTGTGTGTATGTATGTGTGTGTGTTTTGTGTGTGTGTGTGTTTTTTGTGTGTGTTGTGTGTGTGTGTGTGTGTGTGTGTGTGTGTGTGTCTCCGACTCAATTTATTTTGCCCAGATTTTGTAAACAAAGTATGGAGCACAGCTCCTCATATATCATTTCAATGCTTATTACATAAATCATTTCAATGCTCATTACATAAAAGAGAGAAATCATATCATATTAATGATAATAACATATTAATGATAATTATGGCAGTATCCTGAAGTAAAACTTTTGTGAGTTACCTAAATATTTTATATATA
>JAYMFT010128383.1:0-13094 GCA_038088735.1 Panulirus argus | reverse complement strand
TTGTGTATTCTGTACATTTATGTGCTATATGTATGTACTCCTGTCCATATGTATTGATGTATTGAATGCACAATAAATCTTTACAAACAAACAAACCAGTATTTGCAAAGGTATACAGGAGCCCAGAATGGGTATAGCAAGATAAGAAAGGAGGAACAAAGAAACTTTGAAAAGAATATTAAGGACAAGGCAAGAATGGTTTACCAAAACATGTCAGAAAGCAAAGGAGTTTCAAGTGTGCAGTGGTGTGGATGTAGACGGCACTCCAGCTAACCAGTATTTGCAAAGGTATACAGAGCACAGAATGAGTATAGCAAGATAAGAAAGGAGGAACAAAGAAACTTTGAAAAGAATATTAAGGACAGGGCAGGTGAAAATCCAATACCTTTCAGTTGTCAGTTCAAGAGCAGCTAATCAGGATAAGGGATTCAGAGGGAAAATTGTAGAGGACAACGTAAGGATATGTGAAGAAATAAATTACAAATTCAAGTTTTTTCACAATGGAAATCTTTTCACTATAGCCCTAACATTAGGGAGAAGAAAAGGGTAGAAGGGGGACTTTGGAAATCAACGAGATATATATCTAACTCTCATTCCCGCTTATCTTCAGCTGCTATTCATTTAACATCTCCCCAAGGTTATATTCACTTATCCATTCCAACCAGGGCTCCACTTTTCCTGAACCCAATTTTCTTTTTTCATAAGAAATCTTTAAAAGTATTTACTCAATTAGGACAGAAGTACATTGGTGCCCATCACCTCATAATATACGTCTACTATTCAAATATTGCTAATTCATTTATTCATTTTTTTATCAATCATTATTTGATGTAGCCTCCAAGTACTGTTTAATACAATACAATAAGGTATGACACACACTTGAAAGACTCAGTTTTTTTTTTCATTTACTACTTTCCATCTAATAAGCCATTTCTTATATTTAAAATGAGGGTAATGTTTAAACATTCCAGTTCTTTCACAGGAATTTCTTGTTCATGATCATTCCACTGGGACTGCAAGCATACATACATTTCAAACATTACACAGAAATCTTCCATAAATTCAGTACAAACTGTGAGAAAGATCCTCTATGTCATTTGTCCCATAATATTCAGATGATTTACAATTATGCTCTTGTCCTTCCCAAACTTAAACTTCTGTAATCACTTGTTTAATGTCTCTGTCCAAAGACCATCTACTGCATATTTCAGGCCTTTATGCAGCATAATGAAAATACAATAGAAATAAACCTTAATATAAGTGGAGCAACTAACAGACTGTTCAGTGCATTGTTTACAGTATATATTCTTTGGAAGTTCAATTTGTATACATCAAAATTACAAGAAATTTACATTACAAATAGTGTATCTTATGAATACTTTTAATACAAAAACAATGTTATAGTAAAAAAGAAGTTAATAACAATTTCATAAATTATCACAGTATGGGTTACATAGATAAATGGAAAAGTCACTTTCCAGTCATAGGGATCCTGCATGTATATATAAAAATCTAACTAATATTGCTATTGGTGATCTAATCGTCTATGAAAACTAAGTTCAGCTCTTGTCTTAAACATCACTTGGCATTCCTCACACTGTGTTGTCTGAGACCTGATCAAAGTCTTCCTCCTTGTCTGAGACCCTGCCACTGTGTTTCCTCTAGTCTGAGACCCAGACTTTATGTTTCCTTTTGTTTGGCACTCAGTCAGTGTGTTTCCTCTTCTAAAAGACCTACTCTTTTTCTGGGGTACTCTTGAATCTTCTCTGCATTCCATATCTCCTGAATATGAGGATTGATCAAGTGGCATATTATCATGATATGAAGTACCTTGTCTAAATACCTTTTCTCTCAACAACTGTTCATCAGCCTTCTCCTTTTTACTAATAGTGCCAACTGATGTTAGAGATGATCGCTCACATTTTAGAAGTTTTGACGATTTACATTCACTGAAAATATTTTTCTCAGACTTTAAGTTAGAAATTTCTGGGGTAATCATTTCTACTTTTATTTGCATGCCTGGATGCCCCATTTCACTTGCACTGATTGTTAAAACTTTTAACATGTCCTCAGTGCTGTCCTCATCTAATGCTGTAACAACAATGTCCTCATTCATATTTACAGTCATACTGTAAGACTCACTCTTAATAACTGGATCAAAGCTTTGATTCAAACCCAATCCAGTTCTCTTACTATTTCTAAATTTCTTACTTCTTTTAGCAGCACTTACCTCATCAAATTCATCATCCTCTTCTCCTGATGACAACTGGTAGTTTTCATCACCATCATCATATTCATCACTTTCATCTTTTTCAGTCTCTGGTTCTTGCTTTATGTTGAGGTGTAGGAATTCACGGCAATCAACATCAAAATACTGAGAATTATGATCTCTATATTGACTTTTACTAGAAAAGGACAAGGAACATTTTCTACATCTATAGAGCATTTTCTTTACATCTCTAACTGAGCCTATGTCTTCTAGCTTCATGTGTGTCTTGAATGACTTCTTACTCATGAGAGGTACTGAAATGTGCTTCTTTTCAGCTGACTCCAATAAGGAATCTGGACTTGTTTGTTGTAAACAATTTAAGGAACTGGAACCTGGTACACTGTGTGACTTCCTTTCATTTTCCCCATAATGTTTTGAACCTAATTCCTCATCACAATAGGCTGGATCATCCACATCTTCCTCATCTTCTGTTTCAGTTTTTAAATGTGCACTGCTTTTTCTAATCTTTCTGTTCCTAATATTTGCATTAGTAACAACATCGATGGCATTCTTAGGCAGGCGCCCACGACGGACAGTTTCAACTACTACCCTTTTACCTACATATCTCTCTGCCTCCTCATTTTTAACACTATGGGCATTGCAAAGGTGTTCTAGGAGCATTGTCATGTCATCAAATACCATGCGACACTGATCATCATAGCTACAGTCAAAGAAAAGCAACTTCCGTTTCCTCTTTGATGGTACATTTGTGGTACGAGAGGGTTTATCTGGCAAATAATCCCAGTCTTCATCTGGATGCCATTTCTTATAATGAACAACAAGCGGTCGTTTACAACGATACACCATCGAACAGAAACGACAATGGAATTTATACACATTTTTCAACTGGCCTCCACCTTGTTTCAGTTGCTGCTCCAGCATTTGGGCTTTCTTCTTCATGGCTTTTTCATTCCGGAGTGGGTCTCTGCCACCTGTATCAGAGTACTTGTGGTACTTGCGGTTATGATTTTTTGACTCGACATTTGACTTTAAAAAGATGTTGCATCGCAAGCATTTGTAGGCTTTCTCACCTGGATGCTCCCTTAATATGTGTCGAGTCATGGAGTTCTTAACAGGGAATTTAGCTTCACAGTAAAAACATTTGAACTTGACCTTCTCCTTGAATATTTCATCATTTCGAAGATGTTTAGGAATGTAATAGATGATGGTATTACCTTCAATAGTCATCTCTACCTGTGACATATCAATAGTAGGAGAATCAACTTTACTCCCAGCAGTCTGTACGTGCCTTGTTGCTTCTCGTTGCATGGTCAACATCAGCATTTTTTCTGGATGTTCACGTTTTTGGTGATAACGTAGCTTGCTGGGGTCTTCAAAGCTGCTCTTGCAAAAATCACAGCAGTATGGAGCTTTGTCTTCTGGATGAACTCTGACAATGTGTCGAAATAAACGATGCCGTATCTCTGTTTTAAAATCACAGTGAGGACAACCATAATCCCCACGAACAGTACGACAGCTATGCCTATTCATTTTTCGGCATGTTTCAAATGTTACATCACAGTGCTGACAAAACCACTGTGGATCATTTGGATGCTCTTCTCTTACATGACGGGCCAAAAGAAAGCGATATATAAACGCACTTTTACAGTATCGACACTGAAATCTCTTAACTGCTGCATGAATCTGAATGTGGACCAACATTTGAGGCTTATTTTGACAGACCATGTTGCATATCCCACAACGATGATTATAATCAGATAACCTTCCTCGAGTTCCCTGAGACATTTTCTCTCCACGTTCATGATTAGCCATGTGAATGTTGTAAGTTTTCTGGTTGGCTAAGGCTTCTCCACATTTTTCACAAAATAAAATTTTATCAACATATAAAATATTGTGGTTTTGCCAAAGGTGATTTGTGAGATTATCTACAGAACTGCACATTTGCCCACACTCGTCACACTTTATACTCACTATGTCATGAGCCTTCTGTCGATGCCTTTTTAAAGAAGTGTAATCCTTGAATCCTTGGCCACATTCTCGACACGTAATTGGACGCTCACCAGTATGTAATCTCTCATGGTATCTTAAATTAGCTTTGGACCGGAATGAAGCATTACAAGATTGACATCTATATGGCCTTTCATCACTATGAATACGCTTGTGGATCTGCAGTGGAGTGCTATAGTGGAAAGCTTTGTCACATTCATCACATTTATACATTTTATCAGCATTGTGTGTTACTTTGTGACTATTCAAAGAAGATCGAACTTTGTAAGTTTTATCACACTTATCGCACTGAAAGAGTCCAGGTGCATCGCTGTGCGGTGCATTTTTTACTGGAGATCTCTTTTCTGGTAAAGAATCAAGGTCTATCCTTAAAACTGTTTGTGAGGAGTTAGATGATAATGCTATACCTTGCTCCAAATTCCTGGTTATCATCACAAAATTAACTCCTTTATCTTGATAAGTCTCCACAGATTCTGTTAGTGGAGAAATGGAGATTTGTGTTTGAGTTTCTCCCTCTACTAAAACAAGTTCAACACAGGTTAAGAATGATCTACTTCCAAGAATGATTATATTGTCTCCTGGTACCAGGACATGATTTTCCAAGAGTTGTGGAGCAAAAGCTGCAAACATTTCCTCAGATAATTCTGAGCTTCCATCTGTTTCAGGTACATACATTAATTTGGAAGGGACTTGTACTGGTGCATCATTAGAATTTCTAATCATAAGAGATCCATCCATTACTACTGCATTCAGAGTGTTTGGAGTGTTAACAAAGGGTTGAGAGAGTGTTAATGAAGCACTATCAGCCACTAGTTCTTTTACATGCCCTTGGCTCTGATTTTCTGCATATACTGCTTCAACCACAGGAGGATATGTCTCAGAAACTACTGACGGTTCACTGTTTGTTGGACATACTGTATCTTCTGCATTCCTGCTCATGCTACTGCTATCAACAACATGAATAACAGTCTCATCCTTTACAATATCTCTGTCAGTACTGAGGTCATTCATTCCTTCTACCAATGATGATGCTTCAGATATTATTTTTATGACAGAAATCCCAGTAGATTCTGATACCTCATCTCTTTCTCTTGCATCTTTCAATAAGCAAGCCTCAAGTCCATTTGAAGTTAAGATGAATGACTCATTATCCTGTGATGCCTGTGCTAAAGAAAACAACTGATTACTCTCACTCTTCACAGTAATCTTCAAGGGTGACTCATCTTGTTCTTTGGCAATAATTTGCTCTTTGACAGAACTATAGTCACGGTGATCAAGTGAAGACTGAACTTTTATAACACATGTACCATTATCTAAATTCACCTTTGACAACAAATCTTGGTTTGAATTACCTAAATTCTCAAAATATTTCACAGATAGAGATTGCATTTCACTACGAGTTTCCTCTGGTGAATGTTCTTCTTTCATCAGATTGCATGAGGTACTTTGCTTAAGATCACTTATCTCTTGGCTTAAAGCAGTTTCAGCTTTAATACGACAACTTATAATATCTTTATCATAAACACCTAAACATCCTCCCTGTTTGTCAACAAGATTAATATGACATCCACCTAAATCACTGACATCACCTATATCACTAGCTATGTTTTCTACTGCTTTAACCAAAGAATTTCCAACGCCATTTAATCTGGTTTCTTCACGAGAAATGCTTTCTAGTTGATTCTCCAAGCTGCTTTCTTCATGTTCACAGCTGCTCACTTCTTCATTACATGCTCTACTTCCAGCATCACCCAGTATCTTGATTCTTCCAGCCTGTGAAATTACAGTAGACTCTGGTTATTCTGGTCTGGTAATGATATAAAGTCTATCTATCAATCACTTAAATAATTTTCGTACATTCAAGTTTGCCCTCTACACAGCTTATAGCATTAAACAAGTGAAAGGCAGCTTATTATCATTCTTTTCATTGAAATTAGGAATAATCTTGGAAAAATTATATACAAGAATCAATTATGACTACTTTTTACTTTTTTCAGACCAGTAATGAAGTTCTAATGCTGATGTGATTTACAGAGTTACTCAGGAATACTGCTATAATCAGTCTTAGCTATATTCACAAGGTACAAAAGTAGTGACATTACAGACACTGTCGGCAAAAGTAAAGGTAAAAATTGACGGTATTCATGTGAACCAGAGTCTACTGTAAATGGCAATCAACAGGACATTTTCAAGTGTAAAGATCTGGTATGTTTACTATTTCCAATCTCATTTCACAATGGCTTTGCATCTATACTCATCAAATATATAATTTTCTTTTCCCTTCTTTATTCAATTTGTTTCACCATACCAGACATGTCACATCATGATATGAGTGAAGGGTGTAGCTGTGATCTGAGGGTCCATTTATAATAAGAAAATGACAAATACAGTAACCTATGTGACATAAAAAGTGTAGCACAGGTCATTCCTGTCTGAATTCTATGAAGCTAATTTTCCAATACAGTGTGCACTAATGCAGACTAAATTAATAATGATGACAATTATCTCCTTTTTCTAATATACAACTACATAATGGAATATTTTACCTACTAATTATCATGACCTCTATGCCCACCTACATGATGTTGAGCAAGTCCACATTAATTCATTTTTCTGGCAATTACTGTTATTCTATCCTTGGTTTAGCTGTAAGAACCAATATGTATCCATGACTTCACTCACTTTGCTCTTATTTTCTTTTGTAACCTGAATTTTTTCTTATTCCATAAATAATGTTCTTTAACTGTTCACTAGTAACCCTATTAATATAATCTTCAATACCTACAATGTTACATAAAATTTTGAAATGGCACTGGCCTCACTCCATGAATCAAATTGGTGAGTACATTTAAAATGCAAGACGTAATTTGATCAGTGTAGAAGTCGTTTCATAACTATTAATACATTGGACATCATAAATGTTTGAGACTGGCTGTGTGTGAACTGGATGAGGAAAAGTGACTGACCACACAGGGTACTATCTTGATAATGTTTTAGAGTTAACATATCTGTCTGCATCTCTGTTCATCTGTTTGTCTACCTTTTATTGGTCTACTTCTCAGTCTGTAGGTAGCTGCCTATTCCTATTCATTTGTGCGGTACGGGATAGGAGTCCTACATTCATGGTGCCACATCACTTGGACTTTATTCTCATACAACTATTTACACTTTTGCAAGGTATCAGCATTTTCAATATCATGCCTGGATTGTTCCATTCATCCATTATTCTAACAATTTTCTGGCATTCAACACCATATCTAACAAGAATCCTCTCACGGCTTCTGGTTTCTATACCTTAATATTTTTCAAAGATGGAGCAACCAGGGGTTGGGTTGGGACCTTATATGAGGTGATGTCTAAGAGTTCTTTTATGATGTCAGAACAGAAGATTCATAAAAGCAGTTAGATAATGAACCTGTTAATGATGACAGTGTACACGGATTTGAAGAACTGTGTAACAGTGGAGTTCAAGACAGGTGACCCTGCTAGTGTGACACTCCCCAAACTATGCAAATGGGAAGAGTAGATGGTTACAAACAAAGGGAAAGATGGACAAAGATGTGGCAGATACACAAAACCGACATTGTTCAACAAAGTTTGGATTCATAAAGCACCTCTGTAAATCCCGATGCATGTTTAGCAAACAAATAATTGTGTGGACATATTTACCACCTTCTTAAAGGTAAATAATGACATGTGTAACAGCTTATAGGTAATATGCCACTCCACCCCACTCATTCTATCTATGATGACAAACAGCTTTCTTCCTAATTGCATTCTAATTGGAAGCTCATTTTCTGTACCTAAGCACTTATATTAACTGAGCAGCAGCAAATTTACATGAGCTTCCCATGTAAACATAAAACCTAAGTATTAGTTATGAACTGCAAAAGCATTTGATACAAAAGTTAACTGTAATCTAATCATATAATATGATGAAACAAATGTTAAGGCAAACAACTATATACTTTAATGAATATTCATCTAATGGCAAAAAGGAAAGCTGTTGTAACTACAAAGTAAATTTGAATCAATTAAGCCATTCATCCTAATTTTGCCCTCCTACTTTGATCAACACCATGCTTGCTTTTTTATCTGAACATCCTCAGGTCAACTTAATTTTAGTTTAGCAACTTCATCTTTTATTGTAATCAAACATAATATCTTGGTTAGCTACTACACAGATAAAATTATCCATATCTAGTGTTTACTAAATATGAAAACTTCATTTGCTTAACCATTATATATATATATATAATTTTTTTGTAGCTACCATTTCTATCAATCTACCTATATCTCTGATGCCTGTTCCAATTGGAACTCCCTCAAAAAGGTGGTCATGGCAACAGAGTCTCCATAACCAAAAAATTCAAGTGCTGCTTCTTAGCCTTTAGTGCCTCACCCTTAACAGGCCACTGGCAGAGGGCAACTCTAGCGCCATGTGTGCAGAGGCTCCTACCTAATGTTCCTAATGACTACTTCAATCAAATGCTCCTACCTACTACTCCCAAATGTTTCTACCTAATGCTCCTGCCTAAATGTTCATACCTACTACTTCTATCTACTGCGCCTAACATTTTGCCAAGAAGAAGGGCTAGCTCATAGTGCTCACAGCAGGGAAATCTAGAGTTACGAAGAATAAGCTATGAAAATTAAGTGTTGTCAAGCATTACAAATGACAAGGAGAGACTGTATGTTTGTAGACAGAATGCCAGTAGTCCACATGTTAGTGACGCAGAAAAAAAAGACAGCTACATGGGTCAGAGTAATGCAAGTTGATAACCATTGAAGTGCTGATTCACTATGCCGATGTCACTAACCCTCCTGATACCTAGGTGGGTAGTACTAGTAAAATACCTCCCTGGTCATTGGCTTCCTACCATCTATTACCTACATGTAGCCACCATTTTTATCAGTAAAGGCAATGAAGGGAATTAAGTTCCCCAAACACTTCCCTCACTATGTTTTTCAGCATCTATATGTGAAAAAAGTAGTGAACAACACACACACTAATAAAATGTTTAAAGTGGTGTAGATATTTCCTCTGTAGGTAATCAATATGCTCAAGAAGTATAGAAGCATGGGAGCTACAAAAGAATTGCAGACAGGAATGGTCAATGGTTACAGAAATATGTAGTGTATGAAATTCTGTGGTATTGCTTCACTTTCCAGTACACCCTTCATTCAACACTCTCACTTCACAACAGCATCCTGACAATTTATATGAGAACATATTTGGTCATTTTTCTAATATTTAAAACATTCGTCAATATTACTTAAAAGGTTTTTTCATTAAAAACATTTCTTTAAATACCAGTAACAATTAAATAACTACTTATATCTTGAGAACTTTTAACTATTTCCATTACCTGTATTCAACTAATTTTAGGCTCCTTTTTTAAACATACACATCTTCCAATTACCTGCATTATACTTAGCTTTTATGAGTGATTAAGAATATTCTATACTCACCACCACTTCCACTGAGTTAACCTGACTGCTATCAAGAGATGTATTAAGCAACGAAAACTCCTGCTGTAAGCTCATTGGTTGGCCTGTTGCTAAACTGCCAGATGGTAATGTGGAAGATATGCTTACAGCAGTATTATTTGTTTTACTTGGTGCTGGTACAGCTGAGGGAAAGAAAATATTATCTCCAAGAATCAGTTACTTCTATGAATATCTGGTTTTCTTCTGGTACATCAATTACACTGTTTAATGTAAACACTAAATATTTCATCTCACAAGGGGTATGTAAACCTCACATAATACAAATTTAAATAGAGTTACTACCTGACAAAAGCCAAATAGTATAACCACATGGTTCACTGTTGACTTGACACTCAACGGTAGTTGTTAATACAAAATGAGAAATAAGGGTAAGGTACATTGGGCAATCACCTATCTTGGGGAAAGAATACCTATCATCATACCTATCCACAAATACCAAAGACAAGATATTGCCAGAGGCAGGGTAATATTTACTCTCTGCCATGCATCTTGCTGTGCAATGATTCTGAGCAGAAATGAAAGCAGACTGGGGCTCTGGGGTAGAGAAGAGTTTCATGGCCTGATATGCTTTGTCTCTTTTGTGACAGGCATCAGAGAAGGAGTAATCAAACCATAATTGGGAAAGGAAACAGTTAGGAAGGACTCCATTCAAGTCAAGATAACCTTCATACAATACAAAGCATCCTGGTCTGCAAACCAGAACCTATCCCAGGGAAAGCCAGCAAAGTAGCCACACACTGTTAGTAGCATTCTCAAAGACTTGTTCAACATTCTCACTCTTTGCATATACATAGCTCTCCCTTGTTTTTCCTTTCTTTATGAGCATCATTCTTTCCTCCTTTGTAATCTTCGCATACACATAGCTCTCCCTTGTTTTTCCTTTCTTTAACAGCATTATTCTTTCCTTCTTTGTAATGTCTTCTCCCTAATGTCTGTTTCTCTCTCTCTATCAATATACAGTACCAACAGAAACATCTCTTTTAACATCATTTCCCATCAGTTCTTTGAAATACTCCATCTCTTATCTTCTTCATCCTCTGTTCTTAGCATTCTTACAGGCATATCCAACATTCCCACTCTTCACCCATACTAAGCTCTCACTAGTTTTACCTTTCTTTAAATGCTCTGTCTCATCTTATTTCCTCCTTTGTGATGTTGTGTCTCCCATAAGTCTATTTATCTCTCCATATATTCAGAAGCATCTCTCTCACCATCATTTCCACACAGTTCTCTGAAATACTCACTCTACCTCTTTAAATCTTCATCCTTTGTTAATAGCATCCTCACTGACTTACATAATATCCTTATTCTTCACAAACACAGTACCTCTGTTCTGCTTCTCTTTACCTTCATCCTGCCAAAAACACTTAATCTCCCTTAAATTCTTAACTATTTTTCTCCCAAGACCTTCCTTTGCCTCTCTTTTAAAAACTCATGCAGCCATCCTTTCAGAGAGCACTTCTATTTAGAACTTTATATTCTATACTCTTTGCCTTCCCTTCAATAACAACCCTAAATGTGCTTTCCTACCCCATTGTTTTACAAAAAAAATTTTACACAAAATGACTGAAAATTCTCTCAATGAAAATATTTCACATAACTAGAAAAAGACTAAAATAAGTATGATCATGATTTGGTTAGCATATCATCAGCAACAAATTTTTCTAGTATGTACATACCACTTGAAAAGCTTGTAACAGGCTGCAGAACGGATGATCCATTAACAATAGCTGAGTCCCCAGAAGATTGAACATTATTCACGGTGTCAGTTTCATTAGATGGTATTTGTGGGGCATCAGTTGCTTCTACTGTCAATACAGTCTCTGGAGAATTTTCAGGAGAAATTTTCTCTAAAGTTTCTGAAGACTCCTGTATGCATCCTGAAAAAATAATACAGAGGTATCAATTACTTCAATATCAAAGACATACATCTATAAGTATATAAGAATCAACAGCTGAGAAATCCACTCACCTGAAGTATATATCAAGGCAGATAAACAATATCATTTGGAAACCAATCAACCTAGATGCTGTGGTTTTGTCTTTCCTTAGGGTCTAATTTTTGGATTAGCCAATAAAAAGTTAAACAGAGTACAATAAATCATTAAATTATGTGAACAGTCAGTACATGAAACTACAAATCTGAGCAAGGAATGACAATAACTGTTAGCACTATCTATCAATTTCTTATCTTAAGGTTTTTCTTGATTTTTTGTCATAATGGAAAAATTTACTTAGCAAGTTAGTGGTTTCAAAGACACTGAAACTTCAAGTATCTTTAATACTTAAACATATCAACTAATCTATACCATGTTCATCAGATTCCACTTTGGAGATAGCGTCTTCCCTTGGATTAAGAACAGTCTCAGCATGGAATGATTCAATCTGCTTAACATCTTTCTTCAAATCCACCAAATCAAGCTGGATATCCTTCTCTGTATCCTTCTCTACACCTTTTTCCATATCATATTCAGATTCACCTGAAATAAAACAATACATATTAAGGAAACTATGACATAAGATGATATCATCACATAAATACAATATCAAACTATGATATAATCATATGGAGACAATATGAAACTATGACATAAGATGATATTATCATATAGATACAACATGAAACAATCATGACTCCTCTTCATAAATGAATACTCAACTGGGCATGCAATAGCCACTGTGACACTATCACCCAAAACATTCCCTAACAATCCCATCACAAAGACCCAACAAACACTAGCGCAAAATACCAAATCCCATTCTTCAAAAACAAACCCTTCTACTGCAAAGAATTCAAGTCACACACTGGACATTATCCAACTCAATACCTATGACATTAAAAATGAACATAATGAACTTTTTAACTTACTTCAAGAACCCAATATGTACTTAACCCTCGTTTGAGAAACTAGACTTACACATAAATCCATCCTCAGTCCCTTCAACAACCACATAACCCTGACATGACAGTGACAAAACATGAAATTTTATCCAAGAAAATAAAACTACATAACTCCTACTATAATGTAAGTAATGCCTATGTACCCCACCACCACATGCCCTCCCAGATACACTATCCAACTACATAATCTTCTGTTTATCTATATATATCTCTGATGCCTGTTCCTTTCTGGAAATCACTCAAGGGGGTGGCTGTGGCTACTGGCAGATGGAGTTTGCGGACAAGGACCGCCATCTGACCACCTTCATAACTCCGTACAGGAGGTTCCAGCACTGTCATGGCCCGATGGGATTTTCGGCAACAGGTAATGCCTACTGTCTCCGTGGAGATATGGCCCTACAAGGCATCTCCAACTGTGTGAAGGTCGTAGATGACATCCTTCTG
>JAYMFT010128372.1:0-13094 GCA_038088735.1 Panulirus argus | reverse complement strand
CCTCCCCTCCAGTTTCTGCTTTTCCAAAAAAGGAAGAGAGAAGGGGCCAAGTGAGGATTTTCCCTCTAAGGCTCAGTTCTCTATTCTTAACGTTACCTCGCTAATGCGGGAAAAGGAGAATATGTATGAAAAAAAAAAATAATCTTTTATGAAGAGAGGTACAGAGTACTGCATACATTATATGGCAATATTGAATAAAGTGAAATTTAGACATTTTTTAATCTTATATACTAACTTTGTATTTATGAAAAGAAAGTCTGTCCAACAAATGAATGGTGTTGAATGTGCTGCACTGGATTTTTACATTGAACACATTTTGTAAAATTTGTTCACAACATACTTTACCACACTATATAGTACACGGATGTGGCACAAGTTCATGAGTCAGGGACAGAGAAATTTTATGATTCTCAGCTATGAGAATTTCAATTCAATTGTTTTCAATATGAATACAGGGTTGGGAGATGGAGGCCCTAATAACACATCAAATATTGCTCTTAAGGTTTCCATAAACACCAAAAAGATTTAATTCTAATAAGTACATACCATTATGAAAGCCTAGTTATTCACATATTTTTATATATTTAGAAAAATAATGGTGAAAATGGATGATAGTGATAAAATTGTCATTTATCACATGAATCCCAGTGATAAAATTGTCATTTATCACATGAATCCCAGTGATTGAGATTACCTTTAGTTCATAACATTTACCTTATGATAAGTGAATGATATGTTAAATTGTATTTTTCACACTTTTTTTTCTGCACAGATCTGTCAGGAGGTTCATGTCTAATGCATAAACTATTAATTATCAACATATTCAGAAACATTATAGAAGAAAATGAGCACATGAGATGGAGTACCATATAGCACCTGAATGCTAGTAACTGTCTTCAGTTCAAAACATTCAAAGTATGCTTGGTGAATTATCTGATAAATTATATTTTATATATATTTTTCTAAACAATTATCTCTGATAGATTCATACCTAATGTATGAAATGATAAACTACATATTCCAAAAAATATAGAGAATGAGTGAAAGAGATTGAAGTGCTTGTGATTGCCTTTGGTGTAAAACATTCAAATATACTCAGTCAAACAAAGTGTTCTTTAGTACTTTCTTAGCTAATGCATAAATTCTACATATTCAGGAAAGTGTAGGAGAAACTAGGTTAAAGGTAGAAGGGGTACCTTGCATGTGAATGCTAGCAATCGCCTTTGGCTCAGGATGTTCAACTTATTTTTCAGTCAGTAATGTGATAAATTGTATTTCTACCTATTTCATGAACTCATAATTATTTATACTAGTATTCACAAAAAATTATAGGGAAAATGAGTGGTAGATGGAAAAGCTTGCTTACTCTTCTATGGGTAAACAAGCCATCAGAAGGTGCCTACTGGGTCCTCTAATGGCAAGTAAGAGAAATGCACAGTTCTAGCCATCAGATTCCAGTGTACCTACTCAACTGGCCCAATGAATTTGAGAATTTTACTCTCAATTCTTAATCCTTGAGCTACAAAGCCCTGAAAATATGGCAATGCCCCAGGATAGGGGTTAAAAAAAAAAAAAAAAAAAAAAAATCAGTTATATTGATTAATAGAAAATATCAAGAGGAAAACAAAAAATCAAGTAAACTTATCTTGCATGGAGCTGTACAGACTTTTAAATTTCATGTGTTTACTGATGGTGTGTTAGCTGCTGCTATATTGCTACTAACATGACATTATGTGGTACCAGACTCTCTCTATGAGGTTACACTGTAAGTGATAATTCACATTTGGCAAGGCTATATCAAAGGGAGTATGGTCTTGCTAAGAACCTTTCACTCCAAAGGAGTTTGTGATTTCCCTTCTGAAAGTAATGATATTTTTAAGCTCCTAGAAAGAGATCCTGGGTAATGCCAGGTGTCCTTTTACAGAAATGGGTCCAGGGTTAATTACAATAAAAAATATAAACACAGATTGTGTCATCATCTTGGCACTTGACGACCAGCCCATATACTTTACAATACTCGTGTATTTATCTTCATTTGATGATAGTAACACATTTCATAGTTTTGGAAACCTTGTAACATGATACACAACGAATATTTGATAATGGTTATGTAAAATGTTTCACTATGCATCAAAGGGTATTTACAAATGGTTTATTTAAAAAAGGTCAATGGACAGACAAATTTATGTACATCACAGGTCAGACTTAACTCTTGACATGGTGCCTGACTGCTTTGGCCATAACACAAATACACACCATTAGGATTTGGGTGTTTATACATGTGTCCCAACCTCAACTCACTGGAGGTACCATTTAAAAAATGTTCAGATATTTCACTTATTCATTACATTTTATTAACATAATATTCAGATAATACATAATTAACAGTTTTATACAGTTTTGCTAATCACTGCATAGTGACATCAATCATCTGTACAAATTCCTGCCTTCACTTGTACTAGAACATTCCACTTTTTTCCCTCTTCATCAATATTAAGATCACTTTCCTGTTATCAGAATATTTCTCAGCATCCATTGAATCAGTATCACCATCATTATAGTGTCCCAGAGACAATTGCTAATTTGCCTGATCGAGTAAGCATGGCTGCCTGGCAAATTGTGGAAATTGGTGAGTGAACAAGCATGGGAGGGACAGGGCCATACCTTTTCCACCCTTAATATATGGGTAACTGCTACAGTAGGATTTTTCTGTGCTAATCCTAATTTGTTCATGTCATCAAAATGTCATTAAAATGAGGGCAGGAAGAGGCTAAGCATAAGACATGCTGAAAATTTGGAAAGTTTGCATTAGTTATGGAGGTAAAATCATAGTAATGATTTATGAAAATCAGATTATAAAATTGCAACATTATTGTATATATTTATTAATATGTATACATCATATATTCTCAGTGTTACTCATTTGTCTTGTTTTATAAGGTAGTGTTTGGAACAGACAATTGAGCTTTCAAAAAGAAAAATCCTGATTGGTTCCTTCTGTTCCTACATTTAGAAAGGGATTATAAAAGAGGAGTGGAATTTCAGCGACCCACTCCTGCCCCATAGTCACCTATTTTATGCAGGAGAAACATGGGTAGAACTTTTTCTTTCAGAAACATGGGTAGAACTTTTTCTTTCACTTCCTGTCTTAGAAATGAAATACAGTACTTGTTATGAATACGTTTTCAGTGTAATGGACCAAAGATTAACCAAAGTCTTATAGCTCAATACCATGATAAGGTGGGTTGGTAGAATTTTGGTAGAGAGGATTAGGAATGCTAAAGTACTGTTTCACTAAACATAATTTATAAATTTATTTTAATCTGTATTTGGTTAGAATTTAGGGTCAGGTAGCCTCACCACAAAACCTTGAGAATCAGTGGGAGCAATCATTTTCCATACTGAGAAAATACCTAGAAAAGAAAATTGGTTTGATCTTATCCATCTTTCAAATAGCACATGAACTATTAGATTTTAAAACAGAGCATCCTCATTTAACTAAAGGTAAAAAAAAAAATATATTAGTCTATAAAATAACAAAAGTTAACTCATTTCAAATTAAAATTTTTACAATATATAATATATTTTTGTATAAGAGATGCTGTGAAAGTTACTTCTTACATATTTCATATTTTAATATTTCTAGATTCAGTGTTTTTCCGTATTTGTTGATTGTCAAGGAGACATATTTGTTGTCTGAGATGTTCAAGAGCAAGTATTAGTTAAGCAAACAGCTAATAAGGTTAAGAAAAGTTTAGCACTGTCGAAGAATGGAAATCGTAAAACTGATTGCAATCCTGGCCTGTGTCTCATCAGGAAGGATTGAAATTCATTAAATATCCCCACTGATTCCAAGGATTGTTTATATCTAGCTCTTAGAATTTCATAAATTAGGATACAGTGATCCAGTTATTTGTGTACAGTTGTTCCACAGGCATGTGGAACATTGAGCAACTGGAGCAACCCCCCCCCCCCAGTAAGAAATTTGTAAGGATGATAATAAAATTCACAGCCTGACATGAATCTTTCAAGTTCATTCATTGCTATAATATACATAAGTTTATTCCCTCAAGTTACCTTCCGACATTTTATTCCCAAAATGCAAATTATGTTTTACATGCAATACTTTACATGAAAAACATTTTACTTATGTATTGTTACATCCTAATGAGATTTTCATTTTCATAAGGAAACACAACTGTAAAAAAAAAAATGCATCGAGTGCTGTAATTATTTATGGAAGAGATCAGAAAGTATCCTATGAACCACTATTTAATTAGTCTTGCCTACATAATGTAATCTTAATTGTGCAGTTTTGTGTCTCGGCTTAATGAGCACCTGTTTCTGTTGTTAGTATAATAATATGGATAGTATCGTAGCTTGTGAAATACTGTCAATAAAAAATATATAGCATTATAGCTATTATACAGTCATTTTAATAATTAAAAGATAATTCTGTATAATATCAGTGCTTAACAAATAAATGGTGGATGTATGATTATAAATTTACAATGGCCAGTGTCTTTAGATAACGATAAATAGCACTAAGCATAAAGTAGCATGTAAAACTGCTGCCATAACCAAACACCCAAGGTGGTATCTTGATCACGACTGCAGCACACTAACACAACTTCTACAACAAATCCATATAACTTAGGTAGAGAATAGGTCCTTACTTAACACAAACCTGCTGTTTGTCTTTTACACAGTGCTGACTGAACTCTGAGAAATTCCTGTAAAGCTTACATCTACTTCTATAATGGTGATGAGAACATTGGACGATAGTATCTCCACTTACACAGCTGACTGCATTAGATCTGTTTTTTCACCCATTTGCATCAACATTTGAAATCATAAATGCATATATATATCATATAATAATGCACTTTAAATGTAAATATGCAGCCACACCAAGGGAAAACAATGGTCAGTCAGAGGCCACAGCACATGCTAGACTTCATGAAGTAAGAAGTAGTGACAACTAGAATACACTATGACTATGTTAACTATAGACATGTGAATATATTCACATATAATTTTTTGTAAAATTAACTGTCATACTGGACGTGCTACAAAACACTGGACTGGGATGCCACCTTGATGAAGTAATGGGGCATTTGCCAGTCCATGACCAAGTGAGGTGATAAGACATGCATGCCTCACAAATATCATACCAAAAGCATGTTATGTAGGGAGATGCTTCAATAATTCAATCTTCCATTCAGTTCAGACTTATATGCCCAATTTCTAATATAACATTACATTTTCATTGTTGCTTCACTGTAAGTTATCATAATTCTCACTTTCATCCACTTTCACTTTGTGATCACATTCATCAGTCTCCTCAGCCTTCCATCAACTTTTTCTTAAATGGTGGTTCAGAGTTGGAATCTTCTGAGATGTTGAACTGAGTTGAGGAGAAGTCAGTTGCATCCTGGGAGTCACTCATCATTGACAAGGCTGGAAATGAATATGTCTTTTAGGATATGGGGTAATTAGTTAACATGATGTAAACCTATTTTCAATAACCTATTTGATCTGCATTTATGAAAATGTTATGATAGATATAATAGATAATGCACATTTGGGTATTAATTATTGTGTACCATGAAGTTAAAGCTGGTACCATGAGTGACAGGTTGAATAAAAGTGATGAAAGGAGTGCAAGGTGATAACAACCACATTTTCATATCCATATCTGCCTTAGGAATACATTAAAAAAATGGAAGAATTTTGTGTAGTATGCCTTCAAGTTAGGAAGGGAAACTGCAAAATATAGTGAGAAAGGGGCAAAGAATTAAGTATCACTTTTGCGAAAGAAATAAAGACTAGGCAAAGTACTGCATAGTATTTCAGTCTATTCCCAATGGGATCTCCAAAATACAAAAGCCAAGTCTTAGGGGGTGTTAAACAAATGTACCATGAGTGACAGGTTGTGGGTGTGCAAACTTGTTGGGAAAGTGGATGCCCTTCATGATAGTTTAGTGAGATTGTGGATAATCTACAACTGAATGCAGTCTACTGAGATTGGTGGGTGACCTACGACTGAAAGGTAATCTGAGCATTGGCCAACAGGGAGGGGTGACAGCATAATAAGAGTTGAGGGTTACATGTGTGCTGTTGCTTTATGTTGTAAGGATCAACTAGGTCTTGTTCCTTGAAATTTTACCATAGAAAGTGTTCATACATGCTGACTGAATGATTTTCAGGCATTAGTGAAAATCACAAATGTATATACTGTTGAGATGGAAAAAAAAGAGTAATCTGGAATCTTTTAATCCCAAAGGCTGCCCAGGTCAACCAATACAATGAATTCAGTGTCTTATATAAATCAAAGGATCAAGATGACAACTCATTTGTCTCAAATTCTATGGAAGAAGTGTTACATGTAGCAGCCTATTCTGTGGAGAAAAATATATTTCATATCGAGTTTATTTCACAAATATCCAATATCTGTAAAATATATCAACTGAAGAAAATAATGGCAACATGATTATGATGGTGCTATTAATGTGTAACGAAGTAATCCACTCAAGCCCAAGCTATATTATTAAAAGATATTTATCAAGGTTGTCTATAATATATTTTCTGAGATGAAAATCCACTTGATACTGCCAACACCACCTAAGGACCACACTGGAAAATATCTGGATTAGAAAGCTCATCTTTCAACTAGCTTAAGGCCCTTGGCTCAACTGACTTTTCTTACTTAGAAGAGTGACACTCAAAAGGAAACTTTAAAGATACTGTACAGAATAATTAGTTATAGTTACCGGTATTAGAGTCATCCCCTCCCATTGGAAATGCTGACATACTGCTGTCTCGGCTGCACATACGATTTTCTTTGTTTGAGCTGCCTCCACTTTTCTTTTTACGTTCCTAGGAAATGTGATAAAATATGAGACATATATTTCAATAAAGTTAAAAGAGAATCTTCATCAAATGTTTTAATATATGATGTATCTCCTGTGACTGGAGTGTTAAAGATCAGATAAAATTTTATACAAGCTAAGAATTTTGGATGTTGGTCCAGCTACTTAATAATGAAACAATCATCAGTTGTTTACACTATGAAGTAATCCTGTAAAAAATCTAAAAGAGCAAAAATATATATTTTTTAATTTTCCGTAATCCCTGAGAATAGGGAAGAAAGAATACTACCAAAGTATCTTCTCTTGTCATAGAGGCCAACTAAGAGGGACAAAATCAAAGGTCTAAAAATCCTCCCCTCCTCTATCATTATTTTCCAAAAGTAGGAACACAGGCAGGAGCAATGAGAGGATTTTCCTCAAATGCTTAGATCTTATGGTAATAATGGCTTGTAATGTTGGGATGATTATAATTGTGAAGGGGTTTAAGATCATCTACCCTCCCTCCATCTCTATACCCAGATACATCCACACCTCCTCCAGCGGTTCACTTAGTACTGCAACAGACCAAAACAAATTTAACAAAAACTTTTAGTAAATTTTCTATATTTTTTAATGCAAATCTATTATTGTTTTGGAGAAACTTTTTTTTTTTTCTTCTTCTTCTTCTTTATACTGTGATGGAACTTCTTGAACATGCCTGCTATTTAAGGATTAATTGCATGTGCCAAAGGTCTAACTTTTAAACCCAGTCAATATTGGTGAAGGGTGAGATGTAAGGGGTATGAGATGAGTTAATCTCATCTGATGGTGGCCAAAGTCAAGGTGGCAGTTCTATTTACGTTGTATGTCTGTCAGTAATAGGTAAGCACTTATACAGAGAAAATATAAAAACTATTACTTACTAAATGTTGTGAATATTAAAGTTAAACATGAATCTAATATGACCCAGAAGGTATCCCAAATCCATACGTACTTCTGGTCACTTTGAGGCTCAGAAAATGGTGCTGGAGTTAGGCATGACATGTTTGGTTGTAATACAAACACATATAAAAATCATAAGAAAAAGATTTTAAAGAAAGCAATAAAAATTGAAACAAACAAGAAACAGCAATAAAGAAAAAATATTAGATATGCAAAACAATAGCCTTCACTTCTGGCATAAAAAATGCTCTTAAGATGCTGAAATGGTTGGCTTTCTTTTTGATGACTGATGTATTCCAACCATATGAAATAAATATTACTTACATCCTGAGCAATGGGAACCCATTTGTAAATTTTCATTGTTGTATCATGTATGGTTATCCATTTCTTCTCCCTGCAAAACAGTCAGTTGTCATAAAAAGCTGTTGTTAAAACATGGAACATACTGGTAACAAAAAACTACAACTTAAATGAGATAAAGTATGTCTGGTAATATATTAATAATAATAATATATGGTATACGTTAATATTGTTTATGAATAGCTTATGCTACTTCTACTGATAGCAGCTTTCGAAAAAGATTTATTTTCATTATCAGAAAACAAAGTTGAAAAAATAGCAAATATGCATCCATTTTTCGAACTTGTTAATGATTTCCAGCATTAGTGAGGTAATGCCGGGAACAGAAGAAAAAATAGCCTCATTTCCTCGCATGCATTCTCAAGCTGTTGCTTGTAATGCACTGAAAATACTGCCTCCTATTCAAAACCTGACCCCTCAGACCTTCCCTGGTTTTCCCCTGGCTGTTTTATATACCCTGGATCAGTCGTTTGACTGCACATTGTTAATATACCGGTACATATGACTTATAAAAAAAGTTATTTTTTCTGGAATTTTTCATGAATGTCTCTATGATTTTCCCTCCTACTTCTTGACACCAAACATGCATTATGTATGGATAAACATTAAATGATGGTATTACAATTAAAACAATCTCACATGAAAATAGGCCTAATAAAATCAAAATGAATACATTTTCCAGAAAAATGTTAACAGCTTTAAGTGAACACTGCATCAACTCAAACAGCCCCATATAGAAATGTCCTTATTGCACTAGAGGGGACTTAATAGTAGTACCAAACACCCATGATGGTATACTGATGTGCACAGAGATTGCTCTTATTTTTGTTGTTGTTGTTTTTGTTACTTCTGGTGTAAACTTTCCTTTAAATGTTTATTTTTCTGATATTAAGCAATCTCACCAACATGGTTATGTCAGTTCCTTAGATGAAAAAGTATATGTGCATGTCTTTTTAACCTTTGTTTCATGACAAAATTGCCATTTTTTTTTTTTTTTTTTTTACCATCAATTCACTTACCATCGTCGGACTTTATCTAGTGCCTGCATAGACCGTTTGGTTTCCTCCTTTCCCCTAGAGCGGGTTTCCGCTCTCAGAGACCTCGACATCATCTCCGCTTCTTTCTGTAAGGCAAAAGTTTGTAAATATGTAGTTTGTGGGCATTACAGATGTAACTTGCGGAAATTCAAGAGCATATCAGTCTACTCCTAACACTTATTAGAAGTGCTTTGGATAGATGAGCATGATTGAAATTTCATAATTTCTTTTTTACAAAATGTCTGCTGAATCTTTTTCAGTTTCTGCACATTCAGCAACCAGGAGAGCAAAGTTCATGTAAGATACTGCTGTTTTCTCTGATACTTCATTCAGACATTTAGTGTGAGGAGTTTAGTCACTTTTTCCAGCCTAGCCTTGTTTCTCAAATAAATATTTTGATATAGACAGAAATTTTACATGTGGTGTGTGAGGTGCACATCTCAAAAACCACAGTGATAGATTGGCTTAGCTTCTGCTGTGAGTTCCTGGTGCACTTTTGTGATTCTAGAAAAGAATACATTGGTGGTGTCAGTGCCTGCATGACAACGGTGAAATTTTGTATATGAAAATTCAATTGATGACAAGGTGACTTGGGGAAAATGGATTGTGGAGGACATCGAATGGAACATAAAGGAACTGTTCTTAAGCATGCAGAAGGCTGAAATGAAAAGCAATACTTATTGTAATTACAAAATATATTCCCCTAAGTGTTAGTCATAACCGATTGTAGGTCGTCTTGCCACAACCTCAGTGATTAGGCCATTTTATAGGACTATCAAAAGGCACAGTACTCTTAAATTACAAAATCCAAGACGATTGCAGTAGGGTCAATGCAATACTGGTACATTGAGAAATTGCTTAAAAGAGGGAGGACGAAGTCGAAGAAAGCAGAGTATCAAGTATATCTGGCATCTAGTGAGAGAGCTCCACATGGATCTCCCAAAGAAATCAAAGAGGACTGTGTTAGGTTCGGTGAAATACATCTGTAACACTGTAAGAGACCTAATCCACTAATGAAATCTTTTTAGTAGCACCTTATTGTTATTCTGATTGCATTTTTATGGTTTTCTTTAGCAATCTCCATCCCAAAATTGTGATGCCAATACCAAATGCTGTGTAGAGGTAAATGCCACAAGACCTAACTTAACCTACATAACCTAACTTAGAAATGCTAATATAGTTCCTACGGTATTACAGGTGCATTTTACCGATCCGATGGCAGGAGAAAATCACTCAATATCCAAAGCTTGAAGCGATGCGAAGGTAGCTGATAAATTGTTTCATTAACGTTATTATATTCTATCATATAGCCCTTCTATATGTCTTAACCTCTCTACTATGTTAGTCTAATAATTCGCTTGTGTCTTCCTTAGTTTAGTTTTGTGGTGCTCTTACGGTACACACATACCCGAAATTCGTTTATTTAGCTGCTTGTGTTGCAATTTTGGGCTTGCTTCCTGGCTTCTGTCGCTAGTGTGGTTCTCACTCTTTAAGCGAAATGGACAAATTCCTCTTCACACGGATGTAAACAACATACACAGGTATTCGTTGGCATCGGGCAAACTCTTCTTAACTCTCGAGGGAAAACAATGAGAAGTAGATATATTAAAAGTATCATTCTGCATTACAGAAGGGAATATAAACTATCTTTCAGTGTTTATTTTATTCTAAGTAGGTAAATCATATATTCTTAAGAAAGTGATACTGTGCTGGATGGAATCGAATAAACAGTGGCTATGGGTTGGGAACCGCAGCTTTATCTTCAGGGGCTACAGGAACATGAATTATATTGCTCTATGTCCGGAGAGATTCAAATATTTAAAACTCTTTTACACATGCAGTGATCAGTTTTAAGAACTGGGTTGGCCAGGTTAGATATTTTTGGTTGATATAGTTTTTTTTTGGGGGGGGGATAGGTTCCCACCACAAACGTCACACAGGATAGATTCCCCACCACAAACGTCACACAGTCAGGATAGATTCCCCACCACAAACGTCACACAGTCAGGATAGATTCCCCAAAACAAACGTCACACAGTCTGCTTCCCAAAAGCTCGTTTTTTAATAAGTTCTGTAATTATTTTTCTTGAGAAGCTCTTTCATACATACGGGATTTTTTATCCATCGTATTAGGAAGTACTGCTGATATATCCGGGGTGGTTGTTACTCCACATTTCTATCAACCAAAGTGTAAGTGAGTCTCCCATCTCTTCAATATCCCTGTTATCACAACCTCTCTTCAACCATCCATCTTTGCCCACCGCGATGTGCTGCACTCTCTCGGTTCAGCAGGTAATATTTTATCCACTGTGCACGTGAGTTGTGAGTTGTGTGAATTTCCCAACCCTTTATGCTTCCACGCGAGGCGTACGGTAACAGACGGCTTGCATCATGTATCAGGCTACATATGGTAACGTCACCGTTATTATAAGCCTTTTGACGAAGCACAAGGTCCACATACGTTATTAGAATTATTTCCAATAACCTAACACTAACCCAGCTCAGCCTGGTATGGAACAACACGACCGTAACCCAGTTGAGGCGCAAGGGATATGGACTGTCGAAACTGAAACAGCTGAATAAAAGCTCCTGTATACGAAATTCATCGAACTCATTCGGGAAGACACTTATTTTTTCTCTCACCGTGTGTGCATATAGAGAATGAAGATTGTAATGGTTTCTATTAGGTAGCATTTGAAATAATGATTTTTTATTTCTGTTTCTGTGTAAAAGATAACGGTGACTCATCTCACACACCATACAGCTGCATCATTGATATACAGTATCTTTTTTTTTAAGTCTCCAGTCAGGGACAAAAAAAAAAATCCTTTTTCGCCCTCTTCCTCTACTGCCTAGTCCCGTCATGTACTTACCCTTCATTATCCAACGCTTGCTGGGTCAAGCCCCGGCTCTTTTTTCTTCTACTAAAATTCACCTCTTCGCTATATCTTACCACTTTCCCCCCTTCTCTCAAGGGTCTTTTCTGTCATGATTCATTCATTCATTCAGGCCGGGCTCCAATTGAAATATAGAGAGAATTAAGATATAGAAAAAGAAAAGTATGAAACAAACATTCATACACCAGCCTTCAAATTTGTTAACCTGATCTTGTTTAATTATTGGCAATAACTTAGTATATCATATATATGAAATTTTGTTTGATGATTCCTATTGTACACTTGCGAACAAATTATGGAAAGAGGCCAAATGGCGCCGTTAATAATGTTGACAGCACACGTGTATCACCACATTTGTTTTGGCAGCCGCCACTGAAGAACGATTGCCTCGTTGCAAAAAAAAAAGTCGTGGATGCTCACCTGTTCACCGTTCAACAACCTTAGGGAGGGAGTGCAGGTGTGACAGGGTGATGTTGGGTGGTAGCAACCGAGGGGTGCGGCAGAGCTCGGCAAACCACCGTAACTTGAACCACACGGGAAAATGATTCCAATTTCAACGCCCTTAGCTTCAATAATTATAATACTTCTTCTGACAAGTGATGTAAATACATGGGAAATAGTTGATGAAAATGAATTGAAAGCGCCAACAGTTTATGTGGTACTTTTAGCGAGAAACAAGGAGCATACCCTGCCATACTTCTTGACGCTCTTTGAGCGTTTGGAATACCCAAAGAAAAGAATGTCCCTCTTTATACGGTCAGATCATAATGTGGATAAGACCATTACCATACTGGAAGAATGGTTGGCACATAACCAGCAAGAATATCATTCATGTGATGTCAAATTGGACAAACAATCGAGGAAATATCCAGGTGATGTTAACGGGACGGAGTGGAGCGACGAAAGGTTTATTAACATTATTCGAATGAAAGAGGAAGCTCTGTCTTTTGCCAGACAGATGTGGGCCGACTACATCTGGTTTTTAGACATGGATGTTTTTATAACAA
>JAYMFT010128361.1:0-13095 GCA_038088735.1 Panulirus argus | reverse complement strand
CACACACACACACATTTCATAATTGATCGCCGTTTCCCGTGTTAGTGAGGGGGGAACCAAGGAGGTGGAAAAGATGCTTTGAAGGCTCGGGGCTTGAACACGCAGGAGGATGCAAGGCGTGCAAAGGATAGAGTGAATTGGAAAGATGTGATTTACAGGGGACGTCTTGCTGTCAGTGCGCTGAACCGGGGCTTGTATCTTCATCGATTCTCGCGAAGCGAGAAACAATTGAATACAATTGAATTCAGACAGCAACAGACCACTGGGTCCTAGATGCATCATAATATAATGATCTATGTGTAGATGTACCATGATATAATGATCAGTGTTTAGATGTACCATGATAAAATGATCAGTTTTTAGATGAATTGTGGTATAATGATCAGTGTGTAGATGTACCATGATATAATGATCATTGCATAGATATACCTTGATATAATGATCAATGTGTAGATGTACCATGATATAATGATCAATGTTTGATATACCGTGATACAATCAGTGTGTAGAGGTATCATAATATAATGATAAATGTGTAGATGTACCATGATATAATGATCAATGTGTAGATGTACCATGATATAATGGTCATTGTGTATATGTACCGTGATATAATGATCAGTGTCTAGATCTAACATGATACTGTTCGGAATTACATACCAGACTCACGTGTAAAGAACTGTTCAATTTTAATCCTGCTGATTAATAACACGATTTGGTAACTGAGAATCACGTGTGATTTCATTGTTGTGCTCATATCTGGGATGACGTATTGTGTAGCGGCGCAATAAAAGTCCGTGTTTACTCCTCCGATTTGTTTCCTGACGCGGGAGATGAAACTTGTTTATTTTTTTTTTTTTTGCAGAAAATTTCAGGAAGAGTTCTTGGAGGTGAAAAGAGTGTATTATCCCTTCAGACTAAGGCATTACTCAGACTGGTGTAGCACCTCTACTTTAATCGGTCTTTCTGCAAGTTTGACGATTACAAAGGTGTGGCGTCCGCGATCCCCACTCCCGCACGTTAAAGTAAGACTCACTGCCAAGAACCTGAAGCTTTCTTGTTCACCAGTCTGTTTCTCTTGAAGGGTATGAATATGGCTATAGAATTCCGGCGTTCCTTACCTGCAGTTAGCAACGTTATTCAGGGTTACCCTAGGCTTCCTCCACCTACCCAATATCAGTTTTGAGTATTGCCCTGCCCTTAGCAGTGAAGCATATCCTCCTGTAAAGGAAGAACTACAGGAATACATTACCTTAACTTATGACCAAGTAATTGAGGTCAAAGGAGTTTAGGAGACGTATGAGCCACCACTTCTATAGTAGTCAGGATCGTCTCTCCCCACTTACACACACACACACACACACACACCATGAGGGCAGGTCCACTTTAAGTGCAGGGGAGGTTTCTCGTCTAGTGGATATCCTTAGTGGTCCCTCCCGGTTCAGTGGAGGTCTCGCTTGGTCCACTGATGCCTGCCCGGGCAGTGCGAGTCACAGCTGTCCTTAAACTCACAGTTCCAACCAATAATTCCGGAAATTAGATATGAAAAAGTTTTTCTTATGGATGAAAAATCCTGTAAGAGAAGTCGATCAGCCAAATAGTAAGTGAAGAAGGCCTCTGCTGAACCATGAAGACGTAACACGCCTGGTGAGAACATGGGAATCGGGTGTCTGGCTAGGAGGCACTTGGTTCTGATGTTACCACAAACCGGCTCCACCTGCCACTTTTGCATCGTACATAACTATCCTTTCCACACGTCTCTACTGCTCCAGAATGTCTGTATACACGTTCATTAGGACATTTATTGTGGTAATATCATAAATTAATCAGTATTTACTGATCTCAGTCTGTCCTTATTACAACTATAATTATGGGTGTCTAAGGATGAGACTGATCGATGGCGTATATGATGATTTATTCCACTTCAGTACATACCTACGTACGCACCAGAATAAATGCCAACACCAGACAGAGTAGCGCTTCCCACTGACAGTATCATACGCTGCGTTTGTTGGTAATACGTTATTAGCAGAACTTCGGTCTCTCTAGTTCCCCCTGGGTAGGTTGAGGCCTGTATCACTTATTTCTAAGCTGTTATGCATTTAAAATATGATTTATTTTCATTTTTATAAGTGGAAAAACTTGGTTATTTGGATTTTCTTTCACCTCAAAATAGAGAAGTTGCTTACCACTGTACTATTCGTTGGAATTCTGTTATAGGGAAACCCGAGGCCGCCTCTTCCCGCCAGAACCAGTGTTCCCTCACCTGGTTAAAAACACCTATTCTCACCCACACGCTCAAGTACACATCATAGTCTCAATCCCCTGATTGTAAGCGGAAGGCATCCCATTTGAAAAGAAAAAAAAATGAAAAGAATAATTATAGCATGAAAAGTTTTATGAAAATGTATATATGTAGCGCGATACCTCGAGAAGTGTTTATTGGTCGCCTGACTCGTGTGTTGAGCGCCCAGACATAGTGGGTTCACAGTCTCTGTTACGTGTATGTCTTAGAAGTGCGTGAAGCTGGAAGATGATACAGTGGTTCAGAACGATACACGGCAGTGGGGGTAAAGGTACATGGATGTTAGGTAAACGGTACGCGGGAGATTGGGAGTGCTAGTGGTGAGAGAATTTATTATTATCAGTGGGGTTACGTCAGAGAGGTGGCTACAGGAGTGATTGGAAATGGGACGCATGCTGCGTAGGGAGGTGTCACGGATGGTGACACTGGAAAAAGGAAGATGCAAGTTTTTTTTTTTTTTTTTTTTTTTTTTTTTACAGAGGTGTTGATGATTATGTTTCAGTATAACGGTGGACCTGGGTTGAGGACGTGTGTGTCGTGTGAAGGCTGTCTGCCTGATTCACTCGTGAGAATGGCCAATACAGTAATAACAAGAGATTGATAAAGTTTTTTAATATAGTAAAAAAATCATCCATCTGTATGCAAGGTATGTCGTTGAAAGTCAGGACGAGGTGGCCGAGTGGTTAAGGCGTTGGACTGCTAATCCAATAGGGTCTCCCTGCGTGGGTTCGAATCCCATCCTCGTCGGAGCTTCTTTTCATTTATTTTTTTTTTTCTTCGTGTGCGTGTAAGACAGATTTAGACTATGGTGTACTACATGTCAGTATAGTTCATATACATCAGAAAGAAATGATCTAGCATTTATATATTCTCAAGGCAAGTTTGCGTCGACTTTAGTGAATTAGATATTATTACTATTATTATTATTATTATTATTATTATTATTATGATGATGATGATGATGATGATGAAATGTTAGTATGTATCAGGTATATAGGTATTCCATCTCGGAACCCACCAGAGTGGCTGGAATGGCAGATGTTTTGTGTCGGGGAGTGAAGCACACATCTGGCCCTGGGGACGAGCAGTGTGTGCTTAACCCCCTTAAGTAAGGGGCAAGATGGGGTATTTTCCTTCACCCCCTTACATTTCGCAAAAATATGGCATCACATATAGAATAATCATAGTTATTTCAATGACATTGAACGAAATGTTCTTGATATATTTTATTAAAACCATTATTGTGTTTGCTTACGACACATGCAACAAATTCTTTCAGTTTGTTGGTTTACTTTGTCAAAATATACGATCCCGTACGTCCATGTGTTGCTCCTGCTCCCACCACCACACCAGACATTAATGTTCCGGCCGCCCGTGGACGCAGCGTGGGGGCATTTTAAGATATGTTTTGAAGACATTTGGAAATCGCTTCTCTGTACCCACCACTGGTGGGTCACGTCAGTTCTAGCTTGCACAAATCTTACAGCACGGCGGTACGTATAATGGTCTGGCCTTTGACCTGACTGAAGAGTTAGATGAAAGGCCAGGCTGTCGTACCTGAGGGTAGCACTGCCGTGCTCAGTGTGGTATCGTCGTGCTCAAGGGTCGTGCCGCCGTGCCTGCGGGTTTAAGACCTTGGAGAGAGTCGTGACGCACGACACTATGAAGCAAAGAATTTGCGAGTTTGACATAAATCAGTCATTAGGAAGACGACCAGCCAGGGGACGCCCATGAGAGGCGACGTCAGGCATGATGCTGCAGATAATTTGATAACAGTACAGTAGTGGGCGCTTGCACGGACATAGGTCTGGAGTGGGTAACTGCCGACACAACTTGAGTAGAAATATAGAGATAGGGGTTCGTGGGATGGCGACCCTCGACTGTATAACACCCTTCCAGGACACACACACACACACACATACACACAAAACAGTCGAAGTAGTAACAAGAGACTACAGATGATAAAGGTGTTGTGTGTGGCATTCCTGCTTCAACAGGAAGCGCCACATTCCAAGGACTCTGTGCACTGTGTATAATCCCTCTGTGCGCCACGGCCAGCAGGGTGGGGCGGGAGTGCACAATAAATCATTCGCTGTTTTGGCCACAAATCAGATCCATCGTTGTCGGCTGGGCATTGTTCACGGTGTGTTGGTTGGTCCGTGGTCACCCACTGGAGGGGAGACCTGTCCCAGTGTGTGACACCTGCAGTTGCAGAATTACCGGGGAACATGTACTGTCAGAATGCTTGAAAAATGGGAGCCTCATTGTTATGTATGAATTACGGAATAACAATGGAGAGAATAAAGGTATTTGAGACAATACTGTTAAATGTAGGTAGACAGGAATTTTTTTTATAGGAAACCAAAATATATAATTGGTTATAGATCTGTCTTGGAATATCCTATACTATAATTTTAAGTTTTGAGATATCTTTTGCATGCTAAAAAGTGCTGAATGATCAACCATTAGATAACAAAAAAATCACAGTCAAATCATGAGAAAAGGCAACACTAGATTTAAGTAAATAAGAGCAAAAGCAAGTTTATTGCCTTTAACAGGGCAGTGGGACAGCTTAGTTGGGGGAGTCACACCAACACACACAAAGAAAAAACTTTTAATTATACTCATTTCACGTACTTTTGTTTCCATTTAAACAGCTACACTTTTTGTCACAGATGAGTGAGTTTAAATAACAAGAATCCACAATGAATGAATTTCAAGATTGTAAAAGACTACACTTTCAGAGCCTAGATAGCTCAGTTGGGAGAGCGTTAGACTGAAGATCTAAAGGTCCCCGGTTCGATCCCGGGTCTGGGCAAAACTTGTTTTTTTGTTCTATTTTCTTGTATATGTATATATATATATATATATATATATATATATATATATATGTTACTGTCAGATGAAGATAAGTTGGGATAGAAAGGATATTCCAGTACCTATTAAACACATTTGTGTACATCTTACCATAAACTGTCCACCACATGAACGGTTCCCCGTGTATTCTCTGCTGCCACATCCATAGCACATTGGTCAGTATGCGCTTCCCACTCATTATTGTTGGACGCTTATCTAACGAACGTTTCCGCACTCACTACTCATGGGTTGATTTCTTTCGCTTGACAGAAGTTTGAGGATTATCCCTGGGTCTCCCTGGACACAAGTATAATTTCCTCATTATGCACCTTACCGTTATAGTGTAAGGTATTCCCGTGTGAAGCTTGTGTTCCTAAGCCACATCGTCTGACTTGATACTGCTATTTCCATACAGTCCCAGAAGCCCAGCTTTCCACATGTCATTACTCCCCGCCAGTGTCGGGTTAAGGCAGAGGCTTAGTAAGCTGTAGTTTAGGGCATCACGGTATATAAGGCCTCTTAGCTGCCTGTGAAATGCAGGAAGACGAAAGTAGCAATTAAAATGGCTTCCAAAAGTTGACATTTATTGTATTTCACTCTGGGAGGAAGTTCGTGTTGAAACGCACTACCAACAACCTATTACTCCAATTGGGTGGATACTATAGGGAAGAATATCATAACTACACTGAAGACTATAACGGCTCCACAGCATGAGGTCGTAATTGACAAAAAGTTAAGCAAGTCCACAGGTGTTGAAGTCTTGATCAAAGATCACATTTCCTAGAGCATACAGTGAGGTTCCTCTGAGTGTTCGATTTAGAAAGGTCCACTTCAGAATGGAGGTCATTATATATACAAGATCAAATTCGATATCGTTCAAAGGATCTGTTTCTCATAACGATAGGTAATGGTGAGAACAATACTTCAACAACCGGTTTGGTTTACAGTTTAGTCGGACGACTCTGCCGAAAATTTAGTATCATAACTGCGATGGTCGTAGATCAGCCTTAGTTTATGTATATGATGAGACATACGCGTGGGCTAGTATTGACTTATCACCTGCAGGGAAAGACAGACAGACAGACAGAGGCACTGAAGGTTTTTACCTAACGCCTCCTGATACCCGGGCTTTAGCACCTGCCTGGTCGGACGGATAGCCACCCACCCCCGCGGACCATTTTGGGAGAGAAAGAGACGTGTATGGTTGCCAGGTTGTACGTGCATGTGGGCTGATCATTCCTGGGGCACGCAGCTCGTCCTTTACCGCTCATTTCCCAATGTTGGTAGCGTTGGCCTCCTCTTCACTAAACTTGCAACAGGCATTCGCCATTCATGTCCACCTTCTCCCTGGTTAATACCTACGATACCAGCCATACCTGTGTCAGGAGTATAGTACCTGGTATGCCAGCCATACCTGTGCCAGGGGTATAGTACCTGGTATACCAGCCATACCTGTGCCAGGGGTATAGTGCCTGGTATACCAGCCATACCTGTGCCAGGGTGTAGTACCTGGTATACCAGCCATACCTGTGCCAGTGCTATAGTACATTTTATACCAGCCATTCCTTTACTAGTGGTATAGTACCTGGTATACTAGCCATACCTGTGCCAGGGATATAGTACATGTTATACCTGCCATACCTGTACCAGTGGTATAGTACCTGGTGTACCAGTCATTCCTGTGCCAGTAGTATAGTACCTGGTATACCAGCCATACCTGTACCAGGGGTATATTACCTGGTACAACATTCATACTTGTATCAGTGGTATAGTACCTTTTATACCAGCCATACATGTGCCTCTGGTATAGTACCTGGTATACCATCCATACCTGTGCCAGTGGTTTAGTACCTGGTATGCCAGCCATACCTGTGCCAGGGATATAGTACCTGGTATCCCAGTCATACCTGTGCCAGGGGTATAGTATCTGGTATACCAGCCATACCTGTACCAGGGGTATAGTACTTGGTATACCATCCATACCTGTGCCAGGAGTATAGTACCTGTTATATCAGCCGTTCTTGTGCCTGGGGTATAGTACCTGGTACACCAGCTATACCTGTGCCAGGGGTAGAGTACCTGGTATATCAGCCATACCTGTGCCAGGGGTACAGTACCTGGTATACCAGCCATACCTGTGCCAGTCGTATAGTACCTGGTATACCAGCCGTACCTGTGCCAGGGGTATATTACCTGGTATACCATTCATACTTGTGTCAGTGGTATAGTACCTTTTATACCAGCCATACCTGTGCCTGTGGTATAGTACCTGGTATACCAGCCACACCTGTGCCAGGGGTACAGTACCTGGTATACCAGCCATACCTGTGCCAGGGGTACAGTACTTGGTATACCAGCCATACCTGTGCCAGTGGTATAGTACCTGATATACCAGCCGTACCTGTGCCAGGTGCATAGTACCTGGTATACCAGCCATACTTGTGCCAGGGGCATAGTACCTGGTATACCAGCCATACCTGTGCCAGTAGTATAGTACCTGGTATACCAGCCATACCTGTGCCAGTCGTATAGTACCTGGTATACCAGCTGTACCTGTGCCAGGGGTATAGTACCTTTTATACCAGCCATACCTGTGCCTTTGGTATAGTACCTGGTATACCAGCCATACCTGTGCCAGTGGTTTAGTACCTGGTATACCAGCTATACCTGTGTCAGGAGTATAGTACCTGGTATGCCAGCCATACCTGTGTCAGGGATATAGTACCTGGTATACCAATCATACCTGTGCCAGGGGTATAGTATCTGGTATACCAGCCATACCTGTACCTGTACTTTTGTCCGTGACTGGAGCCTTCAAAAAAAAAAAATATCATCCCTTCATATGCTTTCTCAAAATTCACAAATGCTTCCTACAAATCTATCCATTTTTCTAAGTATTTCTCACACACATTCTTTAAAGCAAACAGCTGATACTCATATCCTCTACCACTTCTGAAGCCACACTTTTCCTCCCCAGTCTGATGTTCTATACATGCCTTCACCTCTTTAACCAGTACCCTCCCATACAGCTTACCAGATATACTCAACAATCTTATGCCTCTGTAGTTTGAGCACTCACCTTTATCCCCCTTGCTTTTATACAGTGGCACTACACGTGCATTCCATCAATCCTCAGGCACCTCATCATGATCCATACATACAATCAAAATCTTTACCAAACGATCAACAACATAGCAAGGCTTTCAACACCTCTTCTCTCTTCACCAGACCACTCTCAGGGACCCTCACTTCACATACCAGTCCGACCCAAACACCCTGCATCTGCCACCCAATCATCAAACACATTCAACAGTCCTTCAGACTTGTTACTGCTTCTCCTCCTCACTCCATCACTACCTGTTACCGCTTCCCCTTTTGCCCCTTCACCGATGTTCTCATTTGTTCTCATGTTTTTTGCGCATTATTAACCTCTTGCCAAAGCATTCTTTTCTCCCTAAGGTTTACGGATACTCTCTCTCCCCAACTCTCATTTGCCTTCTTTTTCAACCCTTGGACCTTTCTCGTCACCTCCTGCCGCTTTCTCTTATACATCTCCCAGTCATTTGCACTCCTTCCTTATAAGTATCGTCCAAACGCCTCTCTGTTCTCTTTCACTAACAACTTTACTTCTTCATCCCACCACTCATTACCTTTCCTAATCTGCCCACCTCCTACATTTCTCATGCCACATGCATCTCTTGCACATGCCATCATTGCTTCCCTACACGTCGAAACTTTGGAACTCTTTACCTTATCATGTCTTTCCCAATAACTATGATCTGGCACATTTCAAAAGAGAGGCCTTTCACATTCTCAAAAATTCATAGGTACCTTCCCTTGTCTTTTCTTTTTCCATTTCTTAATTCTCTCTATATTTCAATTAAGGCCCGACCTTGATGTGGACTTTTGTCCGTGACTGGAGCCTTCAGCATAAAAGAGAATGCTTCCCATTCCTTTCTCACTCCCCTTGCTTCATTTGCTCTCACCTTTATTCATTCTCCACTCAGTCGCTCTTCACACAAGCCTTTTTATCCAAGCTAACTTTTACCACCCGCTTCTCACCGATATTGTTTCTTCTTTTCCGAAAACCTCTACAAATTTTCACCCTCGCCTCCAGAGTAAGTGATCAGACATCCCACCAGCTGCCCCTTTCAGCACATTTATATCCAAAAGTCTTTCATATATACGCCTATCAACTAATATGTAATCCAGTAATGCCTTCTGACCATCTCTCTTTCTCACATACGCATACTTGTGTATGTCGCTGTTTTTAAACCAGGTATTCCCAGTCACCACTTCTTTATCAGCACACAACTCCAAAAGCTCTTCACCATTTCCATTCACGACACTGAATACCCCATGTTCACCAATTATACCCTCAACCGCCACATTACTCACCTTCGCATTTATATCACCCATTCCCAAAACCCGGTCTCGTACACCCAAACTGCTGACACACTCATTTGATCCCTTTTTTTTTATGCTGATCTTTCCTTTCATGGCCATGTGCATTAGCACCAATAATCACCCATCTCTCGCCATCCACTTTCAGTTTTACATATATCAGTCTAGAATTTAATTCCTTGCACCCACAACTCCTCCTTAAGGAGTAGTGCTACTCCTTCCCTAGATCTTGTCCCCTCAGCAACCCTGACTTCACTCCCAAGACATTTCCTAACCATTCTTCCCCTTTACCCTTGAGCTTCGTTTCGCTCAGAGCCAAAACACCCAGGTTTCTTTCCTCAAACATACTAACTATCTCTCCTTTCCTCATCTTAGTTACATCCACACACATTTACACACACCATTGTGAGCCATCGAGGAGGATGAGCACTCCCTGCCTGGCTCCTCCTTCTGTTTCGTCATTTAGAAATTGAAATACAAGTAGGGGAGGAGGAGGGTTTCCAGCCCCCAACTCCAGCTCGCTTTAGTTGCCCTCTGCGACACGCGGGGAATACTGGACTAGAATTCTTATCTCCTTCCACAGGGATATGTGATTACTGTGTGTGTGATACGGAGAGAACTTTACACTCATGTTGCCTCATGTTTGTCTGCACACACACACACACACACACACACACACTAGCTTATACGAGGTACCCATTTCATCGACAAGCCGTTAGAAGAGGATGAACAGCTGGCTGGACTGTGGACCGGCTGCCGCGGGTTTGTGTGAGTAAATGAATAGATAAGTAAATAACAGTTTATGGAATTCAAGCTTTGTGTGTGTGTGTTACAGGGAGCGAGTTTTGTACTCGTGTTGCCCCGTCTCTTAATCTTGTATATATGTACCATGTCTTCACTCCTCTTCATGTATGCAGACACACGCTCCAGCCTAAGTTAGGTGCCCAATTATCGAGCAGCCCGGAGAGGAGGATGAACACCTGGGTTGGGTGTGGGCCGACTGTCACGCCGAGGATTCGAACCCCAGTGTGATGGACCCAATGCTGGTCCGCGCTGACGCTAGGTGTGTGATATTAATCTTTGTCTCTGATGTGGAGAGAGTTGTGCACGTGTTACCCCCCTCTTGACCGCTTGCTCATTGCACCACATTCGCGTTCCCCTGTGTGTGTGCGTGTGTCCATTTCTCCCCAGTGAACAAGTCTTGTAGAAGTACCTTCATAAATTGTTTCATTCGATTGTTCAATTAATGGATCAGCGGCCTGTTGGTCTAGGGGTATGATTCCTGCTTTGGGTGCAGGAGGTCCCGGGTTCAAATCCCGGACAGGCCCGATGAGTCGTTTTTTCTTTAAATATTTAATGGTTAGTCTTACGCAAGTTTCACCAGTTGAAGATATATTCGCTTTTTTTTATTAACATTATTGTCAATATTTCCACTGTATTAGGGAATAGGCCATGTTTAAGTGTGAAATATGAAAATGTAAAGTTTGAGCATTACAGTGGTAAACATTTGCATATATATATATATATATATATATATATATATATATATATATATATATACGGGCAGTACATGTAAAATGATCTTTTATTATAGTTCAATAACATTATGTGCCATTATTCTATGTATATCATTGAATGTGAAAGTTCACAAGAGTAGGGAGGGGGGAGGCTATCCCTGGAAAGGATGAACAAATGCCAACGTAATGGAATTATGAAATTAGAATATAATCTCTGAAAAATAATGGGGGCAGGGGACTTCCTACTGAGCTGTTGATCAGTTGTCATGGGACTTGTTCATGGGACAGTGTGACCAGTTGCCTTATGACTGGTTCATGGAATATTACAATCAGTTGTCATGGGACTTGCTCATGGGATGGTGTAATTAATCGACATGGGACAGTGTGATCAGTTTTCAAGAGAATTGTTCTTAGGATAGTGTGATCAGTTCACTTGGGACATGTTCAAGGGATAGTGTGATCAGATGTCATGTGAATTGTTCATGTGACAGTTCGATCAGTTATGTCGCTTTTCCATGGGGTCGTGTGGTCATTTGGATCATATAACTCTGGTTGTTGCTGTTATGGGACACCATGATTAGTTACCATGTGATTTGTTCATGAAACGGTTTCATCACATACCATAAGACTGGCTCATGGGTCATTGTCATCAGTTGACATGTGACTCAGTCATGGAACAGTGTCATCAGTTGTTATAGGATGATGTTATCAATTTTCGTGGGACTAGTACCTGGGACAGTGGGATCAGTCACATTACATTGTGATCATTTGTATTGTGATTTGTGCATATGACGGTATGATCAGTTGTAATATGACTTGTTTTATATCAAAATATGATATTTTCATGGGACATTGTCATCAGTTGTTATAGGACGCTGTGATCGGTTACCATGTGACTTGTTCATGGGAACGTGAGATCACTTGCTGTGTGACTTGTCCATAGTATAGTGTGATCACTTGCTATGTGACTAGATCATGGGACTGTGTGATCACTTGCCATATGGCCTGCACGTTAGACAGCGTGAGCATGTGTCATATGATATGTACATGGGACAATGTGGTCAGCTGCCTTGTGATTTCTTCATGGGACAGTGTTATCAATTGTCATGGGACAGTGAGATTAGTTATGTGATGGCACGATAGATTGACATGGGATAGTGTAGTCATTTGTATTGCGGCTTGTTATCATTGTCATGTAACAGTTTGATCATTTGTCATGGAATAGTGACATCAGTTTCATTGTTATTTGTTCTCCTAACAATATGATCAGTTGTTTTGTGTGACGGTGATATGAGTTGCCATGTAACATGATCATGAGACAATGTAATTAGTTGGCATGGGACTCTGATCACAGTCATCATATAAATTGTTCATGTGACACTGTCATCATTCGCCATATAATATGATCTTAGGACATTGTTATTAGTTGTCATGTGGCTCGGTCAAGAACAATATGGGCACTTGTCATGGAAATTTATTGAAAAGTAATCATTCGTCATACTACAATGTAATCTTCTGAAATGGGATACTGTGATCAGTTATAATGTGACTTGTTCATGTGAATGTAATTAGTTATCTTGTGACTTGTTCATGTGACACTGTAATAAGTTTTCGTACAAAGGAATGCAAAGGAATTCAAACAGCAGCGGACCACTGGGTCCATTTAAGGCTGTTTGTGAAAGTTGAAGCGATATTAAAAACATAGATTAGTGTGTAAGAGTAGATGTACCAACGCATTCAAGATAGATAAATATTGTAACTTTTCATGTAGCTAAGGAGGCGCAAATAATGCCAGTTGTGTAGAAATACCGTCAAGTTAAAGCTAGATAAATATTACAACTTTTCGTGTAGCTCAAATAATGCCAGTTATGGATTTGAACAATTTTTTTTTTTAGCTGTTATGGTTTGGGCAACTGAGGCCCTAATCAAAACTGTCTCATTAACAATATATATATATATATATATATATATATATATATATATATATATATATATATATATATATATACAAAA
>JAYMFT010128350.1:0-13095 GCA_038088735.1 Panulirus argus | reverse complement strand
AGAGGAGAAACGGGAACCAAAGAGAGTTGCTTTGTCAGTGGGAGAGACAGCTATAGTACCGTCAGGACGGAAAAGTGAGGGAAAGGTAGAGCAACTGAAGTTATTAGAGATGCCCTTAGCTAGACCTGAACCGTCGTCAAGCAAGTGTTACCCACAAACTGAAAAAGACAAGCATATGCAACAGTGGAAGAGAAAACAGCTTACTGGAAAATGTTTGTGTTCATAATGGAAAATCTGATTTCCAGTCCACTTGTTGCACAGGTGATATTTTTTTTGTGTGTAAATTGGCGTCTATATATATTGCATAACGCTTCTTGATGCATTATTCTGCGAATATGCCAGTGTAGCATCGGTCTCAACGCCACCACGAAGCCCTTAGTTTATCTAGGTTCTTCTTAGGGCCAAGGGTGCCTTGTGATATCACACACTTCCTTGACCCGCAACCTTAATTCACACTCCAGATGCCATGAGCCACCTCAACTCGCTTTTATACACCCTTCTAACTGCAGTCAAAATTTATTTTATTGTTATGCGTCACTTCATTGGCCCTAATAACAAGGAATCATAATTCACACTTTAAAATGAAGAGCAAGGAACTCAAAATCTACTTTGATGAACCCTCGTGGCCCCTGTAACTCATCCACCGCAGCGACCCGCCAAAATGTACCTACCTCTGCGCGAGTATATCTGCTGTCAAACCTTTTCCAGGCCTTCTACCTTCTAAAGCAAAGCCACAGGAACTCAGCGACGTCATCTGCCTCCTTTAGTAGCGCCAGCGTGTCTTTCCTTTTCTGTTTTCGACATATTCATCTTCGGTAAATAATGTCGCTCCTCGCCGTTCCGGCCGGTTCAATCAAAATAAACAAAATTAGTGTTTCCGATGTTTGTGTACCCATTCCGCAGTCCTTATAATTTCGAAAAATAGAGTTAAACAATTACAATAACTTAAATCTGCTTAAAACCAGCCCAAAACAATAGAGGAATGATGAAATAAACGTTATGAATCCTGGGAAATATCCGCAGACTTTGCTAGTTCGCAAAATTAAAATATCACGTTTGATTATGTAAGGTGTTTAACGAAAGGGAAATATGCAACACAATAGAATAACTTCAAATTTCCTCTTCATCTATAAGGAGCACCTTTTGTCTGACTTGGCGTGTCTTTCTATTATTAATAATCTATATCGTATTGGACAACTTTATGAGATATATATATTTCTAACTTGCCTGACTTGAACTTGCATGCTAGAACCATTTATTTCAGTCAAATCAATTAGAGTTACATAATGATTGTTGCAATTCATTTAATAGCATATTTTACCTTGGTGTTCATGAAAATATTCAAGGCAAATAAACATACCCATAGGGATCTGCAAGTAAAGACTTCATAATCTTGTTTAAGTACTACTAGCAACATTTCAGATTATTCGTAAATATCTAAGCAATAAATATGCTCACTTAATAACTAGCGTGATAAACGACAATTCTTATAATGTAAATCTGTACCTAAAACCATTACAAAAACATAGAATGTTACCAATAACATTGGAACCACGCCATCTTGTCGATTGGGTAAGGAAGAACGACGTCACGAGGTGAGTTTGTCTTCTAATATTTTTGTTTGTAAACAATTGATGGATCATGGAGAAACACGTATGACGTTTATGCGTATCTTCTCAGTGTATCTCTTTATCTAATCATAAGCTTTATTTTTGAATCCTAAAGATTGAGAGGTGCTGTATTATACGCTGACGACTCTGCGCCGCTTTCGTTCCAAAATTAGTGAATTTGTTGTAATTCGCTATCGACCCATATTGTGCATGATTGTCACAGGACAGTGAAAAACGTTATTGACATTTAAGCAGCTGCTTTACGAGCTATGAGCTGGGGTTTGGAAATAGCACCATACCAACACAGGAGTTTTGTTTGTGGAGTGTTAGACGCTGTTAGCGTCGTTCACCTGTGCGAATATTCCATGTAATTTTTGTCAGAACTATGTACTCTTTTGTTAAAACCTTATGAATTATTTACTCTGCAACAGTTTCTCCAAATTTCAGGAGAATTATGAATGTCATTTTTTTCCCCCACGATAAAATCGTAGTTATGAGTAAACTCATGTAATATTAGAATCATCAGAATTTTAATATATAATTTTTGTCTTTGTACTGAATTGTGGATTTTAATATGAAGGGATAAGTATATTATTCTAGTCCCGACATTGTTTCCTAATGGAAACGGAGGGCAGTTTTAACAATATTTTACAAAATAACAAAGGTACTGACTAAGTTCTTGGTTAGGGGCACCACAGAACTATCCTGTGTTTGGGAGAAGCGCTTAACATCGGATCTCTGTACTGGGAGAATAAGACTGAGAATTAAAATTTCCTTGGGAATTAGAGGTTAATGGGACGGCTGTGATTAAGTAAAATGTGGAACAAAAGTGAATGAGATTACTTGACTATCAACAGAACCCATTACAATCTTAGGGATCAGGTTTAGTTTGCTTTTCAAAATTGAATTCGAAATATGCTATCAGCATTGTCATCTTCCTCTTGCAATATTGGTTACTTGCAGTGGTAGAAGATCCATAATTAGTGAACACAGCATACAGGCAGTGAAAAAACCCTAAAGCATTTGAATGTAAATGAAACCATAACATACAGATGTTACTAATATAACCTTGAAATTATGGTAAATTTAGACTGGTAGGAAAGGTAAGGTTTTCATGTTTTTTTTTTTTCTGGTGTTTCACTTACTTCACACATTATTTGATAATTTTTAATCAGTTTTATTACCATAGTTATATCAAAATCATGCTCCCCAGATTTAAGAACAGTACAATGGGTAATTTGTCAGTTTAGCTCCCTATGGCTGTTTGCTGTGGGAAATGGTTCCGTATTTGGTGCTTTATAGAGTTTGTTGTAATTAGGCAAATGTGAGGAAGGTGATTATATATTATTGGTGAAAATGGGGGTTAATTAACGTGGAAATTGGTGAAACGCTTGTGAAAGGTTAACAGCACTTATGAAAACATTTAGGACTTAAATTTCTTATGTGATAGTATTGTATTAGGGAAATTGGGAGCTGATTATCATGGAAGTTGGTGAAATACTTGTAAAACTTTGCAGCACCTACAAAAATGTTTAGTACTTAAACATCATGACAACAGCACTAACGAAAATGTTCAGTACTTAAACATCATAGCAATTAAGATTAATCATAATGTTTAATATGTGGTAAAAGTTCAGATTATCTATGCCTTGAAACCAGCTTAAGAAATGGTTGCTCATGTTTTAGGTACTGTATTTAGTTTGTTGTACTTACAAAAATACTTAGGAACAGGATTTGCAGCAGCATATTATATCTAATCATGAAATAATGTGATGATTGACATTTATATTTGGGAAAATGTGAGGTTGATTAATGTAAAGTTAGATAGCACACATATAAAATATCAGCAGAACATCGAGTAGCCTATAATAACTTCACTAGTGAAATACTGACTTCCCACATAGGTGAAATGATACCAACATTATATTTGCCTGATGCTGAGGATCATGTTGTCATCTGTTTATATCTCCTGGCACTATGGTGCATTTTTATTAGCATGACATATAGTAGGTATATTTCAACTAGATTATTGAAAATTATGATGATTCTTGGTTGCTAGGAGAGGTTAAGTAAGGTTTTCATAGGATCTGTTGTTTTTTATGAATTGTATAGGTTAATTCTAATGTACCCCCCTTTATTTTTGGGTATTCTACTGTCTCCATATTTAATATGTAGAAATATATAATGCCTCAAATCGTGCCCTGCAGGTATATCTGAAATTTCAATGAATTATATGAAGTACTTAGAATTCAAGGAACTATTTCCCAAAGCAAATTTTGAGCAGAGATAAACTGAGTTTTTACCCATTATTCAGGCTGAAGTGTACTACTAGTCACTCTCATGAAAATGCTTCGCTGACTTGGTGCTGGACATATATAACCTGATGACAGGCGAACTTCAGCAGGAGATGAATATAATGTTTTTATATTTCTATGTCCAATTTGGCTACTGAGTGAGGTTTTTCTAGGTTCTGTATTAGTGTTACATTTACATAAGTTAACCCCATATATTCCATTATGTTCTTAATGTTAATTTGACTTTGATTACATATAATGATTGATGTCATGCCTTGCAAGTTATTTTATTCTCTAAATGCTACAGTAGTACTGTAGAACATATGATAGGTATTAAAGATGTGGAGTGAAGCTGAAAAATTACCTTAATATGGATTTCTACCAAATTTTACATTATCATTGTTATGCCCATCTCCAGGAACTTTCCCAAAGTGATTTTGAATTGCATTACATGAATTTTTTTTTTCCATTTTTTGGTAATAAATGATAGTAGTGAGGGCCAAGACCAAGGAGAATTTAGGTATAGATAATGTGAAAGAAGGTGAAACATTTGAAGGAGAATCAATGAAGATGTGGTAATTACAAATTTTAAGGTTACCGTAGATCTCAGCTGACCTTTATTATTGATAAAATTGTTGAATGATGTTGAGATGGTGATTGATATTTTGTTTGATGATTTATTTAAATAGTATTAACAGATGATATATGTAGATGGTATATAAGATGTACCATTAGTCTAAGTAAAATAATATACATATAGGTGTCAGGTCAGTGATCTCGGACACCTTTATTACTCTTTGACTGTTGAAGATGGTAATTGATTGTTTGATGATTTATTCAACTTTAAGGATATACATAGACACAAGGAAACTTGTTCATATACCATCAGTTGGAAATATTAGGCACTTTACAAGTGTGATTATTGCCAAATGTACCCCAGTGATGTTCATTCTCCCTTATTAGTGATGTAGTTGTTGAGTGGTTCATCAAGGATTGATATTGGATAAAACTTGTGAATATATATTTGAATATATGATTATATAATTGATTATGTCTTTTACATGGAGTAAGATATGAATGTGGATGAAATCAATTGGATATCATTTATTGATTACATTTATGTCTAACATTCTTAAGTTTTATTAGATTATTGGGACAGTTACAGTGTTACAAAATAAAGCAAGCAGCAACATACCATTGAGTTCTTTCAAGGCTGTTGTGTTGGCTTATTAGAAAACTTAGGAGCTTGATATATATTGAAACAAATGATGTCACTTGTGGACTTGAGCTCAGCAAAGGAGACCTGTTGATGTCAGCCATGATGGTGAGACAGTGATTGATAATTTGTAATGGTGATTTAAGTCAGTTTCAGTATATACAAAGATTGAAAAGAACTTAGAAATTAAAAAATCTTTTTCAGATAAAATTGACAAGTAAAATGAGAAACAGATGTGCTCAGCAAACTTAGCCCACCTTTATTAACGTGACATTGAGTGATGATGAGGCAGTGATTGATATGTTGTTTGATGTATTCAGGTTCAGTGTTTACTTTGAATCACACAAAAAAACTGCTATAAGCTGAAGTGGAACTTGGCTCATCCTTATTATTAACCCCCAAATTGCTCTCATTTTCATCTGATTATCCTCTCTGGACTACTCCCATCACAAAATAAAATGAATTTTAACTTATTGTACCGCAAGTAGCTGAATGAGTTCTCTTCTTTGACCAGGAAGATGTGAGAGAAAAGTGTAATCTCTTGTCGGTATCTCTGCAGCCACCTTTATATATGCATGACCATGACTTTCCCATTGTGCTGGTTGGTGAGGAAAGCAAAGAAGAATAACCCAAAATAAATATGATGAAATAATGTGACCTCGGAAGTGGTTATGTAAGCCAGCATGTAAAGCCATCCCACCACTCTTAGCCTGACCTTTGTTCATGTGGAAGAAATTATATAGCTGTCTAATTTCTCTTGGTGTAATCCTGAGGAGATGGAGAATTTTGGAAATGTTCTGAGTAAAGAGGTAGAATATTTCTAAAGAAAACTTGAAATATCCTCCCCACATCTTGTTAGCTGGTCTCACCATAGCAAAGTTTTTAGAATATGCAGTGTAGTATTTATGAATATGTTATTGTTATTCACCACCAGCACTATCTGTGTGTGATGTAAATGTAGGTGGTGAAAGTAAGCCCCCCATAAAGATGCATGCTACCTAGTCTTACTTATCACAAGCCAAGAGGGCATCATGGATAAAGCATCTGGAGTGCGTCAACTTCAATACCAAACCTGAAAAATTTTGAGAGAATGTAGGAGTTGGTTGTAAAGTAGTCGGTCTCTCCTTTGCTTTGCCTTAGTATTTGAGGTATCAAAGTAAATGACCTCTTTCCAGTAGCTAATACTCTTGCTGAGAATTTCTCATCAGCATTTAGTGTTATGAAACATAGTAGAGAGTTCCAAGAAATGAAAATGAAGAGGACTAAAATGAGCCATTTTCTACATAGGAAGTAACATCACCTCTGTTAGACACTGAATCACTCTGGCTCCAGTGGATGAGGAAGTTCCCTGTGATATGTTATAACATCTTCATTTCCATAGAATTTTTTTAGGTTGACCTAATATCGATGCTTATATACTCGCATGTAGTCGGAAGATAACCATTATTCCTAACATTCTTAAGTCAGGTAAATATCCTGCTAGTGTAACATGCAGTAGACTTATTGCACTAACTATTTGTATTTTCAAATTAATGGAAAAAATTTAATAATAGAATAGTTAGTACTTTGATTGACATTAGGATCTCTGTATTCCAATGTAGTTTTAGAAAGTTTTAATCTACCACAGATTCCTAGATACAAATGTCAAGTGACATTTAGAAACAATTTGCATTTGATCCTCACATAACAGCAGTATTCTTGATTAATGGTGCCATAAGGCAGTTCCACTAAATAGGCTTTTGAGGCAAACTCTCTAGGTGTATTTAACAGCTTTTAGACAAAAAGGTGTGTGTTGGTACCTATCATTAAAAACCTATGACAAGATTTAGTCAGAATGGTAGGAAAAAGATGTGCTGCAAGGCATCATGTAAAATTAGTGTTGTAGACACTATTTCAGGGGATATTAAAGTATCGCTTTTGATGATTTGGTTATCTATTGTACATCATCTACATTTGCAAGTTGCTGTTAATAAAGTTATTGATTAGGTAGTTAACCTTTGTTTTAATTTCTCTGAGCAAGATACTAGCTTTCACAGGATCATCTAAAACAGTAGCAATTCCATATGTAGTACTGAAAGGTAATTCATTTCATATGAAGAGGTGGCAAAATTTTTGACAGAAGATTGACATGGACCCCTCATATTAAAAACTCTTTAAGTAAAGGGACCTAGTTGCTAACTAAACATTTTGAAGGTAGTTTCTAACAGCTTCTAGGAACAAGTAGGAAAATTATGCTCACATTATTATGTGATTTATTATGTAGGTTGAAACTGGACTGTTGTTGTCAGATTTATTCATTGGCCACTGATGACATTCAGAGAATAGTTGATGTTGAAAGTAACCCTAATATCTGTATATTTTCAGTGGCTTTTATATTCTCCAAATTTGAAATGATATATGCAGATTCTAGTTTGGACATAAACTCTGTTGAAGGGTTACTGAAGTAAATCTTTGCTGGGAGAGGGTGAGAACAACCAGAAGCATCATTGCTTCTGTAATAACAGAAATTAAATTTCATTCACATAATACTATTCTTGGAAACAGAATAAAGTTATTTATTGTTAGCTCAAAATGTGATGAAGGTGTAGAGTTTGTTGTAATTACTGATGAAGGCTCTTATAACAAAAGTACCGAGAGAGTCTTCCATATTTACTGCAGAACTGTATGGTAATCATGCTGCATTTGAATTAAGAGAGAAGTCCTCAGAAATTTACAGTCTACTGTGCTTTCCAATGTGAACCCCAGGCCATATTATACAATGCTTGAGTGTATCCCATAGTTCAAAAGTTCAAGATTAGATTGTAAGAATCCACTTAAAGCATGAGTGGAATATACTGCTGGTGTAAGTGGACCTTTTGGTATCATTGGTAATGAATTAGGAGATGCTGAAGATATAGCAGCTATATCCAATGAAATATGTGAGTTATTCATGACACTGATTTTATAAGCAGAATAGATAATTGTGTTACATATAAATGGAAGGCTAGATTGGACTTTGGAGTTGAAAAGGATAACAAACTAAAGAGGCAGTTCTTTGTCGAATGAGGTTTCGGCACATTATGTTGACCTTTGCCATGGTCATCTAATGAAGAGTGGACCTGTCACAGTTTGTAACACATACAGCAGTGCTATTACAGTGGATTTTGCTCTTATGGAGTGCCAAAAATATAGGACATAAGTTATATGATAGCAGTGGCAGGAATGAAATTATTAGACAAATGTTAGACAATATGTTCTGGTAAATAGTTTGATAATTTTTTTAAAGAAAACACAATGTGTAACTTTAGGTAAATTTTAGTTTTTAGATATTTAGTGCCCAAAATATAATATTCTTTATAGATTCAAGTTTTTAGATATCCCTTTAAGTGCTGGATAACATTAGGTTTTCATGCTTTGCAGATTCCACAAAATCAGTCAAGGATGATGCCAGACTCTAGGCTTTTTGTCAAGACCATATTAATGCCTCTGCAAGAGATGTTTTGCATTTCAGAATAATGTCTAAGTGCTTGATTATGTTCTCAAGGGCCCTCTCAGAATCTGGTGGTGAGGTGGTGAAATGTATTATGTGCAACAAAGAAAATTACTGTTAAGAAAGGAGTTAGTTGGGCCTTTTATCTTTAAGGTGGTTTTTGGTTCACTGTACAACAATTCATGTTTTTTTTAGTATCTCACTTACCTGTCATTTACCTGAATATTTGATATCTACTGTTCTCATTTGGCCTATGGAGTTGTTGGTCATTGAATTACGTTTTGCATGTAAGTAAAAGTATTTTAGGTTTTTTCTTATTTCAGTGATGGCTGTAACTACCTTTTTCTGTCTGATGGCTTTTAAAGCCAATGGTTTGTCAGTTCATTTGATAGGCTTCTTTACTTTGCAGGGTGATTTGTTGCTTTTCTCAAAGATCAGGCCTTATTTTACTTAAGGCCTATTTAACTTTCTTTTCAGTGGTATATATTTTCTAGCATTTTAGGAGTGCTTTTGTGGTCATACATTTGACACATTCCTCTGATTTGGTATTCAACAGTGTTTCCCCATTTTGTGTCAAACATCTGTTTGATTACATATTCCTATTTAATCCATGTACGATTAAAACTGAAATCTTGGAATTCACCTCAGTGGCTGTATGTGTGCCTTTTGCTTTGGAAGTTTTGCTTTCAAAATAGTTTTTATTTCAATTAGTTTGTGATCAGAATATAGTGTGTTTAAGATGGTTATGTCACAGTTTATGTTTACATTATTTTTTTAAAGAGGAGGTCTAGTATTTCATTACTTCTGTTTGGTTTTGTTACTTTTTGATTAAGGGGGAACTTGTCAGTCTAAATACTGAAATCTGTTTTTTGCAGCAGTTTGTCTGAGCTTTGTCTGGTTGAATTATCAGATAATATTGTTTCCTACCTGTGTCCATTTTAGTTTTGGTAGGATTGAAGTCCCTTAGGGAGATTATGTCTAGGAAATGGTGTCTTGAGGTGGTCAAAGCAGGATTCTGTATTTCTTATTTGTTTTATGATATTTTGTGGCTTTGCATCTAGCAGCTTATAGGTTAGTGCAGTACTGGTATATGCAATAGAAGTGTGTGGCATGCAGAAGGTGGGAGGTGGGTAGGTGAAAAAGGTTAGTGAGTAATGGACAGGTGAGAAAGGTTAGTGAATGGTGAGAAGACTGTTAAGTTACTAGTTAAAGAAAAAAGAGAGGTGCAAGGGTGTCAAGTAAAGGGCAGGATTGTGAGTGACTTGGAGATGTACAAGAAAAAATATAGGAGGCTAAGAGGGAAGTGCAGGGGCTGAAATAGAGGGCAGATGAGTTGGGTGAGCTGAAACTGGAGTTGGGATGAGCATGTATCAGAAAACTTCAGGAAGAATAAGAAATATTTTGGAAGGAGGTTAATAGTGAAAAAAACAGTAGAACAGATGGGGACATTGGATTCTGGGTTGTTTTGTTTTTCCTTTGACCCAGGCAACTGTTTTTCTTTTCTCACCCACACATGGGCTGCTGGTATTCTGTCTGCAAACATGCAATCTCTCCTTGTCACACATAACACTTTACAACACTTAAGTTGCACAGCATCCTTTGTAACTCTTGATTTTCCTGTGATGAGCACCATGTGTTAGCCCTGCCTCTTTTGGCAAAATGGCAGGAGCAACAACAAAAAGTAGTAGGAAGGAACATTAGACTGGAGCAGTAGGTATAGAAGCAGTAGGTAGGAACATTAGGTGGGAGCATTAGGTAAAAGTAGTAGGTTGGAACATTAGGTAGGCACATTAGGTAGAAGAGGCTGGTGGGAACATTAGGTAGGAGCCTTTGAAGACACTGCACTGCAGTTACCTTCTGCTAGTGGCCTGTTAAGGGTGAGGCATTAAAGGCTAAGAGGTGGAAACACTTTTGCTGTGCCTACTCCCTTGAGGAAGTTCCCAAAGGGAATGGGAGTCAAGAGACAAAGATAGATAGGTACATGTTCTTTCATTTCATAAGAGAGAAATAGTTTTTTCATTTAATTTTATTGGTATTTAGATGCATTACAGTGTAGAGCACTAAGGAGAAATGATAGAGTTGTCTAAGATTGATCATGAATCTTCCCTTGTTTTATATCAATTATTATTCTACCAACTTACCTGAACACATCTTAGGTAATTTGGATGGTATACAATGCATTGCTCTAGTTTTAATTAGGCTGATTTTGGCATATTTTAGGGTTTTGTAAAAACCCCATTGCCTACAGCTGTTTTCTGATATTTTTTTTTAATATTTAGGTGATTATTAATCATTCATTAGAGTAGAACCTTTTAAGGAGAATTTTGGTATAAAGATATAGGAAAAATACAATTTTTCTGTATCATTTTATAAATTTTATAATGCATGTTTTGGAATGAAGAGGATTGCTAACTTTTGGGAGGAGGTAAGACTTCCATCTTTTCCACCAGTTTATTCCTGTATTTTTCTGAATGTTTAGATATTATTAAGTTATTATTTATCATGCATTAGGTTAGAACCTACTGAAGAGAATTATGTAGAAACATATTTGAAAAATGCAGTTTACCATGTCATTCACAGATTATGAATTGAATGCTCTGAACCCAAGTTGATTTTGAGCATGATACAAAGGCATTATTTTTTCTATTTTTCTGTTTTTTGAGTGTGTAACAATTATTAGTCTTGCTTGAGTGTATGTACACATTATATATTTTTAAGATTTCTGTGATTTTTTTAGTGGTATAGGAGACTTTAAGGATTAAACATGCGACCTTTTAGCTCAGTCTAACTTCATCCCACCAGACATAAGCCCATCAGGAACCACACTCCTTAGACAAACATTTCACACTCCTGTATACACGTTGGACTTAACCCATCCCTACAACACTTCAAACCCCATTTCAGCATATCCCAAGATATGGGTATGATTGCTCTTGATGCAGCCACCATAGAAAAGATACCAAGCGCTTACAACGTGATTGCCTTGCATTCTGCAAATTTATGTACACATATAAATACATTTTATGATCTATGGTCCTGACTAGTGGACTTGGCCAGTTTCTTGAATGCTGCAGTAGCCTCAAAAAGATAGCTGAGACTCCAGGGGCTGGAAGTATTAGTAGTATATATGTTGTTTCTTTCATACTTTTATGCTGTCTCCTGCAATAGTAAGTATAGATGAAGAAAAGGCATCATTTGCTGACATCCATTCTCTTGTTGTTATGTGTAGTGCTCTGAAATCACAGCCTCATATCATAACTAGGCCCCACAGACCTTTCCAGGATTTCCCAGGATGCTTCATATGTCTTGGTTCAGTCCATTGACAGCATCTCTCTCTCTCTCTCTCTCTCTCTCTCTCTCTCTCTCTCTTACCACGTTACTCCAGTTCACTCTGTCCCATGCATGCATTTCACCTTCCTTCATATTCTAGCCCCAAGCACTCAAAATTTTTTTGATCCCATCTTTCCATCACCACTTTGGTCTCCTCCTTCTTGACCCCTCTTCTTCTGACACATATATCCTCAGTATCAACCTGTCCTCATTCATTCTCTCTGTATGTCCAAACTGTTTCAGGGAATCCTCTTCAGCTCACAACCATACTCTTATTACCACATGCCTCTTATTTTTATAACCCTTGCTTGATCATCCCTCCTCACACCACATATTGTCATTGTCCTCAAAAATTTTACTTGCAATACTTTTACCCTCTTTTGTGCATGCATGTATCTTTGCATTCATGCATGGTTTGAACAACTATATTTTCAAACATATCTGTTTTTGCTTTCACAGATAGTGCCCTTTCTTTCCATATATTCCTCAGTGATTTCAGAACCTTTGCCTCCCTTACCTACCCTATGACTTACTTCTGTTTAAATGGTTCCAATCACTGCCATGTCCACTGCCAGTTATCTAAAACACTTCACTTCCAACAAGTTTTCTTCGTTGAGACTTCACACCCCACCTATCCTGTCCTTCTCTTCTGCTGATCTTAATCTTTTATTCACATTTACTCAACTATCTCCTTTAACATGCCCAGACTTAGATACTTTGGGATAGGGGAGAAAGAATACTTCCCACATATTTCTTGTGTGTTGCAGAAGGCTACTAAAAGGGGTGAGTGCAGGGGGCTGAAAGCCCCCCCCCCCCTCTTTAAGGAGGAACCGAGAAGGGGGCCAAGTGAGGATTTTCCCTCAAAGGCTTAGTCCTCTGTTCTTAATGCTACCTTGCTAATTCGGGAAATGGTGAATATGTATGGAAAATATATATATATATTTTTCCCCTCGTACTTATTCGCCATTTGCTGCATTAGCGAGGCAGCGTTAAAAACAGAGGACTTAGTCTTAGAAGAAAAGTCCTCACTTGACCCTCTTCTCTGTTCCTTCTTTTGGAAAAGTGAAAAATGGGGGGAGGATTTCCAGCCCCCTACTCCCTCCCCCTTAAGTCGCGTTTTATGACACAGGGAATACGTGGGAAGTATTCCTTCTCCCATATCCCCAGGGATGCTAT
>JAYMFT010128339.1:0-13095 GCA_038088735.1 Panulirus argus | reverse complement strand
ATATATATATATATATATATATATATATATATATATATATATATATATATATATATATGGGATGCTGTACCTCTAATGCAAAAGAGATGGGAGGAAGGATTGACCTTGGAAAAGACTATGGTTCTTTGGCAAGGCATAAGAAGGATTTTGATTCATATAAGGTGCAGAGCCTTTATGAAATCTTGCCCTATGTATTCATGAATTGTGCAGACACTCAGTAGCCTACTTGTCTTTCCTCAGAAAGTGAATATCACTTTTAGAGAAGTGAAGGAGGACAAATGTTAGACCAACTTTTAAGGAAAGAGACAAAAACTTTCGTACACTCCAGGTTGGTGTTCCTGGTAAGCAAAGTCATTAAAATTCAGAAGAGGATAACTGGCATTAAACTTGAAAAGGAGACACTACTTAAGTGAAAGACATTATGAGTATGAATTCAGAGGCAAGAGGTCCTGCACAATAAAACTCCTGGATTTTTATTACAGATTGAGCAATGGCCGAGACAAAACTGTTAAGAGTAGACTGTGTGTTTTTAAACTATCAGAAAGTTGTTGACTCTATTTCCCACATTAGGTTGATAAAAATATCTGAGTTACAGGCACTGAGAGGTAGACTCCTTTAGTGAATCAAAATTTAACTAAGTGGAAGATAGCAAAAGACTCGAGTTGGACACTCAAATTAGGTAATAATACCAATGCAATTTCTGGCATATGTTAATGACTTGCTATTAGGAGTGAAATCATAACTGAATATGTTTGCAGATGATGATACAGTTTTGACATAGGTTAAGAATAACTAGGATTGTTAGAACCTCCAATGGCATTCCAGTTGTGGTTAGATACTTGACCGAAGAGGGTCTACCAAAGTCATTCAAAGGTGATGAGGATGGAGTTAGTGAAAAGATACCAAGTTCCAAATACCATCTTGCAGGAAAGAAATTAAAGAAGTTACCACATGAAATGGACTTAGTGGGTTTACTTAACACCAAGCCTAAATTCTGAACATGGCTTTAGGAGGATTGTTAAGTGCCCAGGGCAAATTAATTAGTGAACAGCATAATTGGTTTCAGGTACACTGGCATGGAAATGTTCTAAAAAAATATTTGGCAAATATACTACAACCAAAATAAGAGTATGCAACACCAGTCTAATTACCTTATGTGAAGGAACACTGATCTGCTGCAGAGGGACCAGAGGTAGACAAAATATTGCATGTACCAGAAGTAAGGAAATCAGCTTCAGGGAGAGACTAGCACCTATATCATTAACCATGTTGGAAAAGGAAAGGAGGGGAGACATGATAATCAATACAAGTTCATGATTGAATCTGATGAGGTAGATAGAGAAGAGTTCTTTTACATTCAAAATGACACATGCACAAGAGAGGATAACACAAAAGAATGTAAGAAGCAAGCTAAAAGATAAGTGTCAAGAAATAATTTAGTAGTAACAAAGTTGTAGATACACAGAAGAAGCTAACACATAAAACTGAAAGTGCAGATGATATGAATAAGTTTCAAAGGTAGCATTATACAAAAGGGACTTCTAAAGATGAGGCTCTTTAAGTGTAGCTTCCCTCCTTATACTGTACATTTTGTTTAGCACAAGTAAGTAACCATACACACCAACTTATGCTTGTCAGAATGGAATACTTCTCACACTGTTCCCAACAGAAACTGATGATGAGGGCTATACATATGTCAGAAAAGATTTTTCAAGTTGGGCAAGGGTGACATACGACTCATGGCTTTATGCTGGGACATCACTTTCTAATATATGTAAATGGCTTGCCAAATGAGCCAGAATCATGCCTGAATATGTTTACATAGTGCTAAAATCAAGAATTACAAAGTATAGGGACTAAGAAATATTGCAGAGACCCAGACAATGCAATGTGGTCAGGGAAATGGCCAATAAAATTTAATCAAGGGAAAAAAGTCACAAAGGTGACAAAGGGGTTAAAAATAATAAGACTATGTTCACTATATCGAGGAAAAAAATTACAATTCGTGTCATGACAGAGTTAGTTGACCTCAAACTCAACTTTAGTACCTGATCAGGAATTACAGTGGATGTGACTCACTGGTATGGCAGTAGCTTTAACCACGTGTCCCTTGAAATCTTCAGGTCCAAGGCTTGGCTGGTGAAGGACAGTCATTGCAGCTTTCTGTCCATGAGAACTCCATCTTGTCACTGGAATATTTAGGCTTTCCTTTCCATCACCAAATAGGTATACCTCCTCCATTACTATTTCCCTAGAACTCTGAAAGAGAACAGTGTTAGAAAGTTCTTGGTGCTTTATACTTTTATGTTCAAGTAGGAGCAACAAGGAAAATTGTCTAAAATGCTTATTATTTTTTCAAACTTTATTGCTATTTCCTGCAATAGTGAGGTAATGCCAGGAGCAGATGAAGAAACACCACATATGCTCACAGTCATTCTCTAGCTATCATATGTGATGCACCAAAACCATGGCACCCTATCTACAACCAAGCCCCACAGACCTTTTCTTGGTTTACCCCAGATGCTTCACGTACCCTGGGTCAGTCCACTGACAGCACGTTGAACCCAGTATACCACATCTTTCCAATTCACTCTATCCCTTGCATGCCTTTCACTCAAAATCTTTTTCACTCTATCCTTCCATCTCCAATTTGGTCTCCCTGTTCTCCATGTTCCTTCCACTTCTGACACATATATCCTGTTTGTCAACTTTTCCTCACTGATTCTCTCCATAAGTCCAAACCATTTCAGTACCCCCTCTTCAGATGTCTTAACCACACTCTTTTTACTACCACGCATCTCTCCTACCCTTTCATTACTTACTCAATCAAACCACCTCACACTACATACTGTCCTCATACCTTTCTTTTCCAACACACCCATCCTCCTCCACAAAGTCTTGTCTACAGCCCATGACTCATTTCCATATAATAATAGAGGGACAACTATACTTTCAAATATACCAATTTTTGCCCTACCAGATAACGATCTCTCTTTCCACTTATTCTTCAGTGCTCCCAGAACTTTCGCCCCCTCACCCACAGTATGACTCACTTCCATAGTTCCATTTGTTGCCACCTCCACTCCCAGGTATCTAAAACATTTCACTTCCTCCAAGTTTTTACTTCCCCAAGTTTTCTCTGTTCAAAAACACCCCAATTACCCTTGTCACTCATCCCTGCTAAACCTAACCTTCCTTTCATTCACATTTACTCTCAACTTCTTCCTTTCACACACTCTTCCAAACTCAGTCACCAACCTTTGCAGTTTCTCATTCGAATCTGCCACCAGTGATTTATCATCAGCAAACAACAATTGACTCACTTCCCAGATTCTCTCATACCCCACAGACTGCATACTCGCCCCTCTCTCCAAGACTCTTGCATTTACCTCCTTCACCACCCCATCGTATCATAAACAAATTAAACAACCATGGTGGCATAACACACCCTTGCCGCAAACCATCCTTCACTTGGAACCATTTGCTTTCCTCTCTTCCTTCTCCTACACTTGCCTTACATCCTTGATAAAAGCTTCTCTGCTTCTAGCAACTTTCCTTCCACACTATATTCTCAAGACCTTCCACAAAGCATCTTTATCAACCCAATCATGTGCTTTCTCCAGATCCACAAATGCCGCACACAAATCCACTTGCTTCTCTAAATGTTTCTCACATTCTTTAAAGCAAACACCTGATCCACACATTCTGTACCACTTTTGAAACCACACTACTCCCCAATCTGCTGCTTTGTATATGCCTTCACCCTCTTAAGTATAAGTAAGTCGTACATAGGTTTGCCGTAACGTGTTCTTTGTAGGTGAAGTTGGTTTGGCAGTGACCTCATGTTACAGTGATTTACTTACGGTATATGTTAAGCATCGTGTTAGCAAAGAATACTAGTTGGTGCGTGAAAGTTGTTCTTGCAGTAGCACATCTAATAAGTACTCAGCTGTTGCACATACTACTGAAAGTTTAGAAGGATGTATACTATTAAAGAAAATAGTAGAAGAGTCCCGCAAGGAAGAAAATATCTAATACATTTATGTGCAATTATTTTCTCCCCAGTTTACATACCAGTGACTAGTGTGGTTAGAGCGCAAGTTTTGTAGCAGGTAGTACAGTATCATTACCTCCAAACATCTTCGATTCTTAAGTCACACTTACCAAGTACCTATTCACTGTAACTCTTGGTTAACGAGAGGTACAATGCACCGTAGGAAGTGTGTCAAAAGGACTGGAACTTGCAAATTTGAGCTTAGTATGCAGGTGCTCTAACAACTATTACCGTACCTTACGTAGAAACCTAACCATGAAAAAGCACAACGTACCATGTTGTAAGAGGCTTGAAACCATCGAGCTGTGGCATTAAACTGTGACTGACACTGGGGTAGGTCGACGCCCAAAACAATATGAGTAGCAGTTACATAGTCTTTCTGTTCTTGTTTCCACAAGGAGGTTAGTGTAGCAGCCAAGCCCCTGCGGGAGGTGACATGGAGAGCGGCAGGTTGGAACTGTGACTGCATCACTCCACCCTCAGGAACGGTAATGGCTTCATCCAGAGCCTTAATGTTCTCCCACATCCGAGGCAAGTCGCACGACAGGTAGAATACCATATGGCGACTCAACACAGATGCGAAGATTCGTTCTATAACCCTATCGGCTGAAGCTGTGAAGAAACTTTTTCGATGTACATCAACTTAAACGTCCTGAAGCAAACTAACAAAACTGATGAGTAGTCTCAAAGAACTGTTTCTGATATTTTTCTTCTAAAGCAAATACTGAAAGTTTGGTGAGTTTTTATTAAAATTTTGCTTATGAAAGATGCGTTTGCATAGTTACTGAAAGTAGAATGACCTGAAATTTTTTGAATACCTGCATATGTAGTTTTGAAAAAATCTCGAATAGTGTACTTACCTACTTCCTCCATCACACAAAAATATATCTCATTGACATTGATTAGCTTTGCAAATTCGGCAATGAAGTGTGCCATCGTGGCGTAGTCTTCCGCTGCCGGGGATGGCTGGGCCTCTTCCTCGTCCTGTATGCCCGTCCAGCAGGCAGATGGGGACTGATCGTCTGGGCTTGGTTGAACTGGCCACAGGAGAGAAGCCATAAGCCAAAGGCACATCATACTTGATCTTCCCATTTGGCCAACGTTCTCGTCATTAAGGTAACAGTTTTCAAGACTGTAAAAGGGAAGATTAAGCCAAATCATTAGTACGATCCTTTTTTTCATAAGATGCAAAGTAAATCCTGTCAATACATAGTTCTTTTACTGATTAAGAATAAAGATAAATTTATTAATCTTTTACTGATTAAGAATAAACATAACTTTATCATAACTTTATAACTTTACCATTTACGTTCATTATTTAAGCGAATTCATTAATAGATGCCTTTTTCATAAGTGCTGAGTAACTCCTTTTAATGCAAAATTCTTTACTAATAACAATAAATATAATTATCATATACGTAACATAACTATCATATACGTTTGATATTCGTTTATTGCTTGAAAAAGTACTCTCGGGTATATTCAAAATTGTTTCTTGAACACCTTCCTTGTCTACACTGTAGAAATCATGTTTACAGTCAAGGTTTCACTTACAGGCGAAACATAGTACCCTAATTGTACTCTAGTGTTTGAGAGCATTTTCCATAAAACTGTTGGGAAGGGAGTTCTACACTGGCTGACCCAAATCTCTTGAACTTTCTTTACTGCCATAAAATATTTCAAGCTCTTGTAATGTTGTCTTAATTTAGTTACAAGACTGTTTATTCCATTCATATCATAAAGGTTCTTATTTACACCTTTTCCAATGAGTTACGTGCTTAACTTCTTGTAGTGACCTCTGGTTGCTCTTCCTTTGCATCGATGCATCTCTCAAAGAACTGTTCACGGTCGACATTGTCAGATTGATTCAGGAACTTAAGAGTTGTATCAAGTCTCCTTTTAATCTTCTCTTTTACATAACGGACAAATAAAAAAAAAACTTCAGGCTCCCTTTTTATCAGCTCTCTTATTTCAGGCACCATCTTTGTCACCTTTCTCTGTATATTTCCACTTAGTTTTTTTTTTTTACGTGGTGACAACTTGTAATTCGTTAATAGTTTACTGAATTTTTCCTAATATACTACGATATGGGCAACGAATATGAAAAATTGGACATTGAAAATATAGAATGCCAAGAATTAAGCCTACTTAAATTTATATGGACAAACAATTCGGACGTTTGTCCAAACCAGAGACCTTGAATTACTTCATGGTCTTTGGTCCAAACGAGTTCCCCAGAATACTGAAAGAAGCTAATGGACACATAACTTTTCCGGTCACCAAAATATTCAACAAATCACTGCAGCAAGGAAAGGTACCTAGTTACTGAAAGCCAGCCAAGTTTAACACCAGATTTCAGAGCAGAAGTCTGGAAATGTACTTCGAACTACTCGTCCGTTAACCTCACTTCTGTTTTAGGCAAAGTGCTAGAATAAAGAGACAAAACTATTAAATTCCTGCGGGAAAATAGATAACCGACCATCAAAATGGTTTGTGGAATCAAAGACTAAGGTTAACAACGAATATGACTGAATTATTTATTCAAATATACGTGTTTGAATCAATAATAAAAACCGTTAAATTTCTATGAGGAAATTGTTAAATACCCGACCATCAACATGACTGAATGACTTAAGTCATCCAGCAACAAGTGGGACTCCAAAATACTTCTAGATGTTATATTCCCGGATTTTGGCAGAGCCTTCGGTAAAGTACCACGTGAGAGATCATTACATAATATCGAAGATCGTATCACAGGTGACCGAATTGGCGGATGAGCTCTTTAAAAGGCCACTTTCATAAAATGGGGGAGCACATGACTGGCTTCACGCATTTAATTGAAATCCACAAGGTTCAGTCCTGGGACCCTTACTCCATATCATCAATAATGACATGGAGAAAGGACTGATCCGTAGATTCTGAAAATTTGCCGACGAATTAAGCTTAGGAGACATTGCTAACTTAAAGGAAGACTTCCTACAGTGTCAAGAGGAATTTTACCTCACTGGTGAAGTGGGCAAGGACATGGAAAATGCAAAGACTGTAAAATACTATATACAAATCGAGGCAAGACAACTACCTCACCAACATCTGTTATAGAAAGAAAATTATCCGTAATGATTATGTATTATTAGTGATGACTCAACCACTGAGCATTTATATCCTTGTATAAATCCACCCGCAAAGCAGATTTTTTCAGACTAAATGAGATTTTTTTCGGTCACAGTTTTCCATAAAATTTCCGTCCGGATACGATTACAATAATGAAAAGTTACTTGCACGCGAAAAAAGTCAAGGATGTACATGTGACTGGATGTTGAAAATTAAGGTTACTGGATCCTCGGTAGAGCATAAAGAAATATTTGATTTAGTTTGACGTGGATGAGAGTCATATATAACTACAGTAGAATATTCAACAGCGCAATACACAACCATCTGACTCAAAAGAAAAAATCCTTAATGATAGGCACGCGTATACAAAAACCGCCAGACGACCTAGTTTGTTTTATTAGGGACTATATTTATGGTTCTATTCATCTTAATTTATCCCTGAAAATTATCAATTTTTCACGTGGCGCTGTATGTGGCAACACTACTGGAAGTTGCCTTTTACCGCCTGACGGCTCAGCACCCCTATGTTAAGTTCATTACGTAGAACACTGCTCGAAAAACAGGTCGATACTCTTCCTATTGTGATTTTCCTGAATTATTCAGTCGGTTCGCATCCACGGTATTTAACGAGACGAAATGTTACCAAAAGAAAAGACGGGATAATATTAAACGACGTTAAATCGTGGAGTCTAATATACTTAGCCATTAATGTTCAAAACTTGTGGTTTGCACAGCTGGGAGGCATTTGTGTTTGAGGCAGCCATGTAAATAATCTATCATCTCTTTTGTTCTGTGTTGAAGGATGGCAGGCGGATGGTAAAGTCATGGTTCGACATGGCACGTACGAACTACATTCTTCTTACGTCCATGGAAGAGTGGGCTATTTCTTCATAGGATAACACATGGTATGTTTATGGGTAACGCATGGCACGTACGGTTTGTTCACGGGTAACACACGGTACTTAGTCATTCATGTAACGTACAGTTGTTCATGGTTAACACATGGTGCGTGCAGTCCTATATATATATATATATATATATATATATATATATATATTGCAGCACATAATAATGATAATAATAATAATGTTATTATTATTATTATTATAATTGTTGTTATTATGACTGATGGCTCATTAAACTAAACTGAACTAAACTAAACTTAAGCGCTGAAAATACACAGAAAAATCACGTAATTGTACACGGTTTGACTGTTAAAAAGGAGGGGATTTCTGAACAGTCTTTACATAAACATTAGGGTAGAAGTATCCTAGTCATACATGATGTAAGAGGAGCTGAGAAAGACCCTTTCTGCACATTTCCCTGTAGTCGCTGTTGAGTGGTGGTTTAGGGAGGAAGACCAGTTGAGTTAGGAAGAGACAGTTGAGTTTGGGGAGAACGAATGTTATGTAAATGTTCTTCAGTTGAAGCGCATTGTAGTAAAGTGTACCGAGTTAACGTAGAATACACAGACGATGAATGGAGCATTTGTTGATGGTGATCACGTGTATCCTCCAGCTTGGCCTGCTGCCCAGAATTACATCAAAATGTCTTGGTGAACTGAGCATCCTGTAGGGGACTGAGGCATAACGAGACACTAGGGTGTGTGTGTGTGTGTGGAACAGGAGGGGTTTCGGACGTGAGGCTTAAGGTTTTGGCAAGGTTTGTTGAGTGGAGCTGGTTGTCCCTCCCCCAATTCTGGAAGCTGTTAAGCTTATTTGGTATGGCTAATCTAGTGAGACCTGTTGTTCGACACATGGGACGCACGACTGTTCATGAGGCAGAACATGTCATGAACCATCCTTCATGAGAAAAGTGAGATGTTAAAGGATAGCAAAACAAAAGGTCAATAAGGATCTGTCCCTAGATGTCCTCGAAACTATTCAGCTGAAGGAAATGCTCATAACACGAGTACAGAGCCTATCGAAAATAGTGGGTGAGGAGGAGCAGTTTCTGGGACTTCAACAGAACCAGATGATAAAGACTGGTGAAAAAGAGACCTAGGGACATTGAGCAGAATGATACAGGGAATCAAGAGAAGCTGTGATGAAAATAAAATGATACAGGGAATCAAAGAGAAGCTATGGTGAAAAAAAAATGTGCTCCGTTTGAGACAAGAACAATCAAGGACATTTATAGTCCAGTAGATGCAAGGATTAAATAAGCACAGGATGTACAGGATCGGTGTTTGTTGATGATTGTTTTTTAGATGTAACCAAACACTGAGGTTGACGAGTCGACAGTAATGAACTCGGCAGAAAAAGAAAAGTAGGTTTTACCGAAATCAAGTAGATTAACGAAGTGCTCAACAGACTTAAATTACATGATTTTTTACTTGGAAGGAGGCTGTATTCCAGATAATGATTAACGGGTGAAGAAGGAAGTATAGCTGATCAAGAGACTTATAGAAGTTATTAGATATGTCAAGCACAGTTTAAGTCATATTTAGAATGAGGGGAATTGGTGGATACGGTCAGGCCTTTAAGGAACGACCAGGATTCAACGTCAGCAGATACCAACGCCAACAGCCCAGAACACCACCTGTAACAAGAACCAGCAGCCAGCACTATCGAATAGCACGGAAACCAACCAACCGTCGCCGTAAACCAGGCAGCCGTTAATAGCAATGATAGCCAGCATCTGGAGCCACTACTAGCGCCAGCAACCACCTCCAGCGAACACTACGCTCCCGACTTTTAAGTATGCATAGACAATGAAACTGCCCTCTGACAAGCAGGGCCCCCTTCCAGCCACCATTAAAGCACAAAAGAATAGTCTCAAGTCGTCCGAGTCAATATATCGAGTGTGGTAATGTTTTACGGTGGGCGGCTGAAATTATACTAACAATGTCATCTTTTTTTTTAACATACCACTCATTATTAAGGACAGCCTGCAGATACCGAGGCTCATCCACCAACCATGAAGACAGTCCTGGTACCCCGTCGTCGTAAATCCAATTAAGTTGCCTGCAGTAGCACCTCCTCCCATGAAACATAATGAATAATTCCAATATTTTCCAGTTAATTGAGGACTGCAGCAACAATTATTTTTTTTTTCTTTTTTTTAGAAAAATTGATGTGGAGTGCTCCTTCAGTCAGGTGCCGAAGGGGAGAAAATACAAAGTCGGGGACTGGAAGAAATATTACTTTAGTCAAAAAAAAAAAAGGAATGATCTATAGCGTGCTGTCTCAGCTTAAAAAGAATCAGCTACCAGAGCTGTCCTCCTCAAAAAGAAAAAAAAAACTAAAATCCAGACTTTCTACCATCCATTTTTTTTAATAAGAATAAGGAATATTCTATGAGCGGTGCCTTTTAGCTTAATGGCAGCAACCTTCCTGCGTTTCTTAAGGGCTTACTGAAAATTACAGGGTCTCACACAAGCACACACTAATTCTGGGAACATGAAGAAACGGAATGCTTATACGCAGGTGGGGGAAAGCCTCACTAAGTAACGCAGTGCAGAATGATTTACTTAGTGGCCATCTTGGCGAATGCAGTGAATAATGACGCAAGCAAGTTTAATGGATGACATAATTACATTTAGACAGAAGCAAATAGCAAAAAGCGATACAGGTTGACAGACACATAGACAGTGTCAGACACGAGGAAAGCAGATTCAGAGACGTTCGGATATAAAAAGACATGAGACAGACACAATGGCAGAAATGTCCTGACAGGCAGAAAGACAGACAAAATACGCACACAAACGCTGACAGAAGGACATATACACAGACAAAATCGCAAAACATTAGAAGGACGAACGCTCACACTCAGACCCCACGAGTATAGAACTCTCTGGACCTTACTAATTGGTAACTTACACACGCGCTATATTTACAATATAAACCTAAGAAATATATGCATATAATGTCTGGTCACCTCACTAAAAGAAACATGGCTGTCTAAAAAGAGAAGGTCCAGAGAAGAGGGCAAGTAAGAAGGTACCTGAAGTGAAAATGCACACAAGATACAGAAAGAGAGAAGGCCTATTAACCTATGATAAAGTTATCTGCATTTTTCCACACTAGCGTTAAAGTAGATGAAAACGGTAAAAATAATAAATACGAAACAAGAACTTTGACAGTATCATTATAGTATTTAAAGTTTAGACGTTTTAGTGCAATCGTTTTATAATATTTTTATTTTACGTAAATATAACAGTTATTGAGTAAAGATATTGATTTGAAAAAAGAAAACGACATTTTTCGGTTAACTAAAAAAAATCCACATTGGGATAGGAAAAACGACAGAAATGAGAAAGTACACGGAAAAAGTGCTAGTGGTACCGCCTTAAAACAGTTACCTCCCCACCCATCACTGCCTCCGGCAACAAAAGCCTGGAAGACAAAAATGTAAGAACAAAATCGTATTGCTGAAATAAAACTTGTGACTTAATAAAAAGTGAAGTGGTATACTTCACTGTAATATCCAGGAGTACGCACTAGAGGAGCGTCATTCGTTGAGGCTGGAATGAAGGAAAATTTCTTTGTTAAATGTATATTTTCTAGTCTTCGTAGGTACCTAAACTGATGGAGTATTTATCTAACCCAATATGAAAGATATTTATAGTTTTAAATTCACAACGTCTGATGGCAACGCGTTACAGTCTTCAACGGTTCTACTTGCAAAGAAAAAAGTTTTCCCTCGTCGGTATTGGATCCTTTCGCGTTGTTTCCTTCAGGTTGTTCTGGTTGCTCTGCAGTGATTTTTTTTTTCCGAAAATACTCATCATGTTTTATTGTCAAAAATATTCAGAATTTTGAAGGTGTGTATCACGTAACTGCGATATTATTAAAAACGCTCGTAAGAAAAATTAAATAATCTTAGCATCTCTTCATCGGTAGGTCTCCTACAGCTGAGATCAGTTTTGTTGCTGTTATTTTATTTATCTTTTTTCTTTTGTGACCATTATTGGTCTGCATGTGGTCTACTAACGCGTGTGAAGGTTATGAATATTACTGTTTTTGTTGTCGATGTTCCTGGCTAATAAAAACTAATATTCGGTATACCTTATTGCTTGTTGCTATGCACAGCTAAATGTGTCTCATATTGCTGCTGATAACAGCCCTAAGATAAGCAACCACATGGTGACAGCCACAGCTAGAAACAGATAACGGAAAGGGAAATCAACGTACAGAAAATCATTTCAAGGCAGTGTTTATTTAGACCGATGGTTTGAACTACATATGGCAGATGGAGTTAACATACCACAGAGGGTAAACCTTAAAAGAAACTAAGAACTGTGCGCTTTATTTTCTTTTATCGTTTTTCAATATGTTAACCTCTATAGCGTCACTCTCTCCCCATGTATTAAATAGTCAAGCCCTGTATGGTAATAATGTTCAAAATCACCCTCTAATGTTCAGTGGAAAACCTAATTCTATATCCAGGCCTTGATCGAAAGGCAATCCTACCGACTATGACCGTTCCCAACGACTATGTTGACCAACTGGCGATCTTCATTTCCATCTCACAACCTCTCGTGATTTCGTATCCAGTAAATTCACTCTCGCATGAAGATAAGTTCCACACCCTAGAATTTGCTTCAGTGACGTCCTTAACATATGCATACCCAGAGAGACGGTGTTTGTAACTATTGCAATAACTCATTTACCGTCCGAGGAATTTTTGCTCATCCACCACTTATATAGACCAAATGCCATCTCGTATGCTACTGAGTGTGGGGATGATACCGCGTCACGCCACAAGGCACACACTTTGCCACTCACTCTCTTATTTCTGTTCGTGGGTTCTGTCTTCAAGTTCGTGGGATGGGTTCCTTTTTTTTTACTCAAATTTTTTGCTACAGAGTGCTGACTGCAAGATTAAAACCCTGGAGATTAGATATGTAGTTGATGTACGTGGAGTTCTATATATATATATATATATATATATATATATATATATATATATATATATATTATATTTAT
>JAYMFT010128328.1:0-13095 GCA_038088735.1 Panulirus argus | reverse complement strand
GGTACGACCCCTGAGCACGACGGTACGACCCCTGAGCACGACGGTACGACCCCTGAGCACGACGGTACGACCCTTGAGCACGATGGTACGACCCTTGAGTATTATGTTTCGTACCGTCCTTTAAAAAAGTATCCTTACCTTTAAAAGCACTAGCATCAAAAAGGCTTTAAAAACTTTGAAGTAAAAATCATGGTTAAACACTACTCGGTAACCATATTATTTACCTACATCAGCTGATTACTGTTTACATAAATCAGATGGCGTGGCAGTTCGCGTTCCCAAATAAATATTTTTAAGAAATACAAGAAAAGTAGTCATACTTTTTAATAATATGCTAATATACTAATAACACACTAATAATATACTATTAATATACCATTATCATACTATTATTATACCTAAGTATAATAATGGGAAAATATATTTCGAAAGTTAAAGTAAAGTTGGAAAAAATGGCATCTACCATCTTGCATTGTCAGGGAAGAGGCTGCACTAAATGTCACGATAATACGACGAATCCTTTGAGGATTGGTGGTGAACTCGAGACTACACAAGTGACTTTTTTTTTTGACAGTACATGTGGGTGTGTTGGATGGTATATCTGTATGAATGTGTATTCATCCGCATGTGTATGTATTCACGTATGTGTATGTATATTTGCTCGCGGATGAGTCTCTCTCTCCGAACATCTGTTGAAGAATTTCACGAGTGGATAGCTGTGACGTTTAACACACCTGCATTAATATACGAAATGAAATTGACTTTTATATCATTTTGTAACACTTTCTGACACATTCGAGTCGGTCGAAGCCGTCGAAAAAGCACGTAAAATCTTAAACGAAGTTTACGCTTGTGGTAACTGAAATCTCTCTCTTAACAGCCATTGTAATGGACGATGAGACAATAGTAAAAGGATATTACCATTAACATTGGGAAACTGTTGAGGTAATGGGGAATATGGAAGGCAGTAGGGGAAGGGACATTGTCAGTGGCTTTCAGGGGAATAGATCTCAGCAGCGGTGATGGCGTCTATTGGGAAGCAGAACAGAACAGCCGTCAATGGAGGTTGGGAACTGGTCGAGTTCTAGAATAACAATTAGGAAAAAACATGGGTTTTAGAGGAAGTCTTTCCTACTAGGAGCTGTGACCAGACGCGGGTTTGGAAGAGGTGCTGAAGAATGCACTGGGTTGTTTGTAGACGAAAGAAAATCGTTGACACGAAGGAGGAGTGTGTGTTTAGGAGACAGTACAGAGGCCTGAGGAACGCCAGTGTCACATCACACGAAGAGGATAAAGGGATTATACTAGCAAGACTCAACAGATAATATGCCAAAGGGAAAACTGTGTAAGAGAGAGTGGGGGAAAGAAGCAGGAAGAGTGAAGTCTGGAGATCAGATCCAATGCCCTACGTTATAAAAGGCCTTTAGTACCTCAAATGCCACAACACAGAATTCTTCAGTCTCTCAGGAGAGGTGACCAGATATTTAGTAAGAAAATAAAGGATGCCATTTGTGGATCTCGCCTTTTGCAAAGGCCATTTTTTACATAAAGAGAGACGACTGAGTCAGAGATTCAAAGATGCCGAAGGAACTGGAAGCTGAGAAGAGATTCAAAAACCTTTTGAATGAGGGTTTTAGGATGTTGCCAGCCTTCATACCAACGTGCAAGGCCAATGAATGATGTTCCTTCCAGCTTATTCATCACGACTCAACACCCCGGGTCAAGCGGAGAGGTCAGCGGGAGACTCTCTTCAAGTCGAGTCATAAAAAGCGCTTGGCCGCGAGAGCCCGAATGTGCTGGACGGAAGATAGATATATATATGCTAAGCAGATACACACACACACACACCGACACAAGCGCCACAGTGACTGGGCTTCAAGGCTGATGACAAGCATTATGCTAAGCAGCAAACACCCGGGAAAAAAATACATGTCTAAGAAGGAACAATGATCGCTTGGAGCGCCAATGGCTGTATGATAATAAACGAATAGTCCATCAGAAACGGAAGGCATTTATTGACAGAAAAAACCCGAAGACTTTAGCTGGAAAGAGAAAAGAGAAAGAGAATCCAGGAAGGAAATACTAATGTGCACGAAGCCTTGAAGACGAAGACCAGCCTGCTGGGGTTGTTCCCTCTCCCTCAGCCTCTGCGTCACGGCGGCGTCCAGGCTGATGGATGGGCCAGCCGTCCAGCGAGGACGTGTTCACCTCCGCTGGACTGAAGGGATGGACAATTTACCCATCGCCTCTCTAGCATAAACAGCGGTTGCGAACCCATACTTTCCATAGCCGCTCGGAGGATTCCAGAGCCTTGCAGAGCCCCGTGTAGTGCATTTTGGAACCTCCCAGAGCCCTTCGTATGCATTCTAGAGCCTTCCAGAGCCCTTTAATGTGGATTCCAGAGCCTTCCAGACCCCTTTGGTGTGGATTCCAAAGCCCTTTGGTTATGCATTCTGGAACCTTCCAGAGCCCTTCGGTGTGGATTCCAGAACCTTCTTGAGCCCCGTTGGCGTGAATTTTGCAAACCTTCCAGAGCCGACTGGAGCCCTTCCTCAACCAACACCCCTTAAAGTCGCCCACCACGTCACCCACGACCCGGAATACCAACCTTACGCCCAGGATCGCCCAGCATTGCCAAAGACCACCATAAACCATCGCCGTAAAATATGGCCGCGATAAGATAACCCACCAGGCTGAGATTGGGGCGAGAGAGGAACTGTTTTTGCCGTTCGATTATGCACGAAAATCTCGCATTTTACGCTTGGAGTCCGACCTGCTTTCCCTTGCATGAGGTAATTGAGGGTTACGTCCGCCTGTTATCTCCCTACGTCTATTAACAAGCGGGTCAGACGCCCGACACACACACACACACACACACACACACACACACACAAGGTTTCCAGCGTTGTAGTGCAGTTCAGATCTGGGGAAATATTGGAGCAAGGAAAGAGCTATCTTTAATATTAGGATAGATCTAGTAGAGGTAGAGCTATCTTTAATATTAGGATAGCACTAGTAATGATAGAGCTATCTTTAATATTAGGAGAGCACTATTGGAGCGAGGAGAGCCATCTTTAATATTAGGATAGCACTAATACTGGTACAACTATCTTTAATTTTAAGATAGCTCTAGTAAGGGGTAGAGCTATCTTTGATATTAGGATAGCACTAGTAATGGCAGAGCTATATTCAATATTAGGATCGCACTAGTATGGATGGAACTATCTCTAGTATTAGGATAGAACTATCTTTAATGCCAGGAGAGAACTATCTTGTGTTAATATACACTATTTTCTCGGGGGGGAAAGGGATCTTACATGCTTGTGGACCTTGCATCAAACTCATGGGTCACGTCACCCATCAATATCAGCTGTGGCAAAAAGTTCATATACAATATCTAAGCATCAAAATGGAATTTAGGATACCATGTCCTGTCCTCCAGCAGATACCCTCGCCATAGACCATCAGGTCTCTTGTCATCTGTCCTTCCCATGCACTGTCATCCAGCAGAGAACCTCGTCATAGACCATAAGGTCATCTGTTATCGGGCTTCCCCATGTACTTTCCTCCAGCAGATAACTTCGTCACAGATCATCAGGTCTTCTGTTCCCCGGCTCTCCCAAGCAGAGTGACCTCTCACTTTACTCATTTCCCTTAACTTAAAAAAAAGAGACAGACTTTCCCCACACTTCATGCGAAGCTCTCGTCACGCGTCACCCCGCACTGCCTTATCAAAGCACCCCTCCTTCCCCCCTGTCCACCAACAAACGAAACAACAACAACAAGAAGGACGTCCTGGGGACCTCCCTCACTGAACCAGTTCCTAGAGACGTCCGGTAAGCAACCACAAACACCCCCTTTTTTTTGTCACACTGAGTGAGCGCTGATGGCCCACCGCATAATCCCTTATGCAGGCTGGCCTACAGCATGGGAGGGACAGATAACGGGAGACCTGATGGTTTATGACGAAGTTATCTACTGGATGAGATGGCAGTACATGGAAAGCGTTAAAAAAAACAACAACAACAGGACCTGATGGTCTATGACGAGGCTATCTGCAGGAGGCCATGACAGAAAATGGGAAGGAGAGATAACAGGAGATCCGATGGTCTGTGACAATGTCATCTGCTGGGGGACATGACAGGACATGGGAGACCTATTGGTCTATGACGAGGTTATCTGCTGGAGGACATGGGAAGGATAGTTAGCAAGAGACCTCATGGTCTATGACGAGGTTATCTACTGACTTGATTTAAACTGTTGCAGAAACAGGATAGTAAAGCAGAGGGCACCGCCCCACCCACCTCTCCCTCTGGCTCAACAAACGAGAATAAGATAAATATGAAGGGGCAGTCACGCACCATGGGTGAAAACGTACTAAGCTGGGACAAGGCAGTCCCCCAGCCGACTGCGAGTGCTGGGGTGGAGACTTCAACCGCGGGGGCAAAACCTCCATAAACCTCTCCACCTCATCAACCCACAACCCCGAGTCCAAGCCTAGCAGGAGGCGCATCGTGCCTTTCATCAACTCAAATTATGAACATGGTTAAGAGTTTAGTGAGGACTAACAGTCCGAAGTGTGGTGGGTCTTATCACGGTATCTAGAGTGGCACGGTGCCGCCTCAAGTGGCACAGTGCCGCCACAAGTGGCACGGTGCCATCTTAACCCCAGGAGCACGACGGCAGGAGCCTTGAGCACGACAACAAGACGACGACCCCTGGAGCACAAAGGCAGGGTCCCTGAACACGACAACACGACGAGACCCTTGACCACAAAGGCAGGAGCCCTGAGCACGACAACACGACGACCCTTCAGCACGACATAACGACCCTTGAGTACGACACAACGACCTTTCAGCACGGTAATACGTTCAAAGCAATTCAAAGTAATCTGAGGAAGTAACTCCTAAATGTACTGAAAGATTTTTAAAGGTAATTTGGAAAAGTAACTTTTACATAATATATCAGAAAACCTTTCAATGTAATAATACAATCCGGTATAATGGCTAAAAGGGAATCTCTAATATAACATATATGCCCGAAGAAAATATAATCCTCAGTCACCATTCTGAAATTCCTGGATCTGTTTATTAAAATAATTCGCAAATCCTTAAGGAACCAACACACACACAGTCATAAAGGGAAAATTTAATGTCTAAAAAGACATAATTTACGAACTCCACTAATTCCTAAAAGACTGACGTGAGCAGGGCACCCAATATCCCCCCCTCACTCGAGCGCCATACCCGAGCATACGAGGCGTTTAGGACTGTGATAACTGACATTCCATCTTGTCCATTAAACTGTCTTGTGACGCGTCAGGCAATAAAGTAATATGGCCAGGTTTCTACGATACAAACTCCGTTACCCAGATCCTTATGGCAGCGTCCCAACAATAAACAACCTGAAATGGCAGAGTCGAAGTGTATCTAAGCTCCCCACCCCCTTATCCTCCCCACTCGACACCCTATGGACGGGGAGGTTAACGTGGCTCCCACAGGCCAGCCGGCCAGCCGAGGGGGCACGGGCCACAGATCACAAAAAAATGCCATTAAATCTCTGTCTTAACTAAGGTGACCAGTCGGCCGGCACGGCTTGACCGGGTCCCTATGGGAGGGGGGGGGGATTATTGTCGGGAGATGGGGTGAGGGTAGTGGTGGTAGCAGGCCCTCTGGGTAGCGGTGACAGATGGTGGTAGAACAGGTAGTTGTGGTAGTTATGGGTGACAGTGACAGGTTGTGGACGGTGAGCTGTGGTGAGACGGTGTGGTGGAGGACAGTGGTTTGGGTGATGTACGTGGGTGGCACAGCAGTGGGTGCAGGTGGCAACAGATGGAATGGGAAAGCCACAGGCATTAAAAGACCAAAGGAAAGAGGAAAATACATACAGTTCATTCCCCATTTCATACTTAAACGCCGTTTCCCTTGTCAGCGAGGAAGCGCTAGGAACAGACTTAGAAAGGCCACATCCGCTCACACTCAGTCTCTAGCTGTCATGTGTAATGCACTGAAACCACAGCTCCCTTTCCACATCCAGGCCCCACAGACCTTTCCATGGTCTACCCCAGACGCTTCACATGCCCTGCTTCAGTCCATTGACAGCACGTCGACCCAAGTATACCACATCTTTCCATTTCACTCTATTCCGTGCACACCTTTCACTCTGCTGCATGTTCAGGCCCCGACCGCTCAAAATCCCTTTCACTCCATTAGTCCACCTCCAATTTGTTCTGCCGCTTCTCCTTGTTCCCTCCACCTCTGAAACATACATCCTCTTTGTCAACCTTTCCTCACTCATTCTCTCCAAATGTCCAAACCATTTCAACACACCCTCCTTTGCTCTCTCAGCCACACTCTTTCCATTACCACACATCTCTCTTACCCTTACATTACTTACTCGATCAAATCACCTCACACAGCACATACTGTTCTCAAACATTTCATTATCAGCACATCCACCCTCCTTCGCACAGTTCAATCTATAGCCATTATCTCCTATGCATATGACATTATTAGGACTACAATACCATCAAACACATCCATTTTTTTGTCCTCCCAGATAACGATCTCTCTTCCCACACATTCTTCAGCGCTCCCACAACCTCCACCCCCTCACCCACCACATGACTCAATGCCTCTTCCATAGTTCCATTCGCTTCCATTGTTCCAATCTAACACATTTACATTGATATCACAGTGGGTGATAATATACAAATAGCTTTTACTGTGTATAAAGATACCTATACATCTTATCTACATCGGGGTATCATCAATATACATTCTAGGGTTCCCTCTGCTCTAGGCACCTACAAGAAGTATATTTCGTCTCTAGATAACTCACTGTCAATGGTTTACCGTGATATCTAAGTGAATGATGATTTACAATTAGTTTCTACCGCGAAAAAAGATATCCGTACATCTTATCTGCACCTGGGGATTATAAATCCCTAAAGATTAATCTCCCAATTCATTCCGTCCCTCAAGATAACTTGTCAGATGATGACTAAATACAAATTACTTGACTCCTTGTAAATCAATTTGCTAGTTTACTACAAGTGCTGACTTTCGGAGAGAGAGAGAGAGAGAGAGAGAGAGAGAGAGAGAGAGAGAGAGAGAGAGAGAGAGAGAATACCTGCCTTCTGACACATACTTACGACGCCATTTGGTTAATAGGCAGGGCTAGAGAGAGAGAGAGAGAGAGAGAGAGAGAGAGGAAAGGAGAGAGAGTCTTGGAGGTCATTACCACCCCAGGTACTTAAACTGGGAAAGATTATATCCAAGAACATAAATGCTTAGTCCCCAGCTTCCGTTCTGCTGAACTCGAGTCATTTCAGGTCGTTTCTACAATAAAGCGACGACAAAGAATGTGAGGTCATATGTGAGCAAAGTGCAGAATATCCCGCATATAGTGCGGTACTCAAAAACGTGAAATAAAGGGTGTAACAAGGAAATAAATGAATTTATGAGTTCGACAGCGACTCGTGGCGACATCTATTGGCCGAAAGTCGGACTAGAGAGGCGAGAGAGCCTGTTGCGCGGTGCGCGAGTTCGAGGAACGCCTGAGAGTCGCTCCGGTAAAGACCACACCTTTTAGACAACAAGCGAGGAGGAAGTTCCCCAAATTGGCTGACGAAGAACTCACAGCGGAACAGTTCCGTGCCAGATTGTGTGCACTCAGGGCTTGGCTTTTCAGCAACGTCTGCCCTCTGAGCGTGAACATTCAGACGGACGGCCATGATTGAAATGAGATACACACACACACACACACACACACACAGAGCTGCAGGGAAGAGTTTACTAGGAAAAGAAAGAAATTGATTTGTTACCACGAAAAGGACTTTCCCTTCTTGATTCAGAGAGCACAAGTGCTCCATACACGACGCCGTTTGTTCCCTGAGACGTTGGCGAAGCCGCAGTAACACCAAGAAGAGAATAATTAGACCGGACTCCGCAGGATTATACAGCGGGATGTAATCAAGGCATTGGACGACGTATGGTCGGACAGCTGGCCTTGAGAGAAAGCACCCCAGAATATCATCAGCACTCTGCAGCTTCCTACGCCGCACCGACCCCGGGGGTCGAACTCTCTATCCTCACCAGAATACTCATTACTGAGCCCAGGTCCCCGCAAAGGCGGCGCGCCACCACCTGCGCTATTTATAACCTCGGCAGCGAAATACTACCTACCCTTCCGGCGGCACGTGAACGCGGACGTGTGCACGCACGCGCCCGTGAGCACGTCGGCTGCGGTGCACGCGCTGGCAGTCGTCAACGGTACGTTCCCTGGACACACGAGGGGGTTTTTTTTTTTTTTTTTTTTGGGGGGGGGGTTCCAGACCGAACAGTTGTGAGGGAGATGGGAAAATATAAAAACACGCGTAATCTTCGTCGTCAGGGCGAGAGAGTGTGGGGACCCCAGTGACACGTTAATAGGGGGAAACGGACTCCACACACAGCAGAGGAGCCGGCAGGATCTAGGTCGCACATTAGCGTTAGTAGGTTTAATAACGTACCGCGATAAAGAAAAAAAAAATATTATGAGGAGCTCAAGGGGAAACCGGGTCTGATAAAAGTCCGTGACAATTATTTTTGTTTTGATTTTTCGATCGTATTGCATACCGGGCTATTTCCTAGACTCTCCTGCTGCGCTCCCGCCCGGCCACCCTCCTACTGAACTGCACCCTAGTGCCCACCAATCGCCCCATGGTCCCCCCCTCCCATACTGGTCTGCTCCCCAGTGCCCACCCATCCAACTGGCCTCCCCATACTGGCCTACTCTCCTAGTTCCCACTCACACCACTCGCCAGGTCTCCTTGGTTCCACCCCACTCGCCAGGTCTCCTTGGTTCCACCCCACTCGCCTGGGCTCCTTGGTTCCGCCCCACTCGCCTGGTCTCCTTGGTTCCACCCCACTCGCCTGGTCTCCTTGGTTCCACCCCACTCGCCTGGTCTCCTTCGTTCCACCCCACTCGCCAGGTCTCCTTGGTTCCTCCCCACTCGCCTGGTCTCCCAGTAAGTTATGCCGATGCTAGAGAGGGTACATGGCGGTGCACTGGGCTTTGTCATCAGCGAGCGCTCTCTACACGTCGATACCTAACGAGGAAACAACGTACACGAGTCGAACCACTCGTCACCTGGTGAAAAGGGAAGCACCTCAAAAAGACGTTGCAGAAAGCAGATGACAGAGAGGGAGAAAACGGGCATATTCGAGGTATGTCGGCAGCAACACACAAACAAAGGACACGCTTGGTTCCCAGGGGAGAAACCACCACACATCCACATTATCAGCATCTGTTAGACCAGCCCAGCTGTCTTATTCTTAAGGCAGTATCACTAAACACACACACACACACACACACACACACACACACACACACACGCACGCACGCACGCACGCACGCACGCACGCACACACACACTTACACATACGTAAACAATTAACAGTTCTTCGGGAAACGTAGGGATAGAAAGACCAAACGACCTAACGTGAAATTATAGTAAGAGAATTGTTAAGATAAAAGTGTCATAATGGAAGTAAAAATCGAGGTGGATTCCATGACCTTACAAGACGACAGACACAATCTCCAAAATTGTTCTGCAGCATGATTGATGAAATTCATCCTCATAAAATGAAAAGTAATGAGGACGGGACGCAGCGAAGTAAAGCCTCGATATGAATATTATCTGGCACGAATCTGCGCGTGAGAGAGAGACTTGGGAGTCGATATCGTCCCTGACCTATCGCTAAGGTCACAGCTTAGAAGAACAGCGAAGGAGACAAACTGTCAGCTGGAGAATATTGGCTAAACAAAGTAGATGAACAAAGATATATTCAAGAACGCTTTCGCATCCTTTCATATTGGGCCGGAACCAGAATATACCTCCGAACTTTGGTCACAGAAGTTAAAGAAAGACACAAACGTACGAGAGAATGACTAAAGGAGGGCAATAAAGATGGTACCAAAATGCGAAGTGTCAAGCGCTTTCGTATTATTACATCGTCAGGTCTGAATACAGATAAAGAGAACCAGAATACAATATACCAGCCGCCACTGGGCATGGCCGGCAAATGAATTAAGAAGCACAGGTGAAGGGATTAGGGTACAGGTCACCCTCGACGACTTCACCTCTTTCAAGTTACAGACTCAGGTTATCCTGGTCTTGGAAAAGTAGTTACAATTTTCTTTTACTCATGAAGTTATCTAATTTATATAAACCAATATTTTGAATCATATTGATATCTCTAATATGTTTGATAAGAGACGGTTCCATAATATTTCACTCCATTACTGAGTTCTTGTATGTGATATCCTTAACACTGCCCCAGTCAGTTTGATGACAAAGTCTTTGAGGAGGATAATTATTGCTTTAGTTTCTTGCCCATACGTAACACTGTCTTTATGTTGTTTAGCCCTGATACTAAGAACCTTACCAGTTTGACCAGCGTAAAACTGATCACACGCTTTAATGAGCATATTGTACACACAGCCCGTCTGAGAAGTCACAGAATTTCTGATAAGATTTTCCCTAACCGAATTATTATTGCTGAAGACTAAATTAGCATTAAAAGATTTTCACATAACAGGAACATTAAGCAGGTTTTTGTTCACAAATGGTTCTTTATGAGTAACATTGCAAAAAGACTCCCAGGGAGCTGGCCACGTCCACCGGTCGGGACCACGGGTCACAAAGTGTTTTGGTGTGTGTGCAGAAAGTGCCGTGTAATTAAGTAGCAAGTGCTCGTTGTCTTCTTTATGGTAGTTGCATCATGAATATGAAGGGTCTAGAAATGTATTGAAACGGTGTCTGTATTGTTATATTGCTGGGTGATGTCCAGAGCGTAAGCGGGCGAGTGTGACTCGTATTTATCTGGAGAGTGTGGTATCTAATGGGTTTATATCTGGTTGGTAGGAGTTTAAGACTGAGTTGGGAGGTTTGCTTAGTGCTTGTCGGGTTATTTCAGCGTGTATGTGTTTGTTAGGGATGGGAAGATCTGTGAGTATAGGTTATTGAAGTGTGAGGCAGAAATAAGCATTTTATTTCAACTTGTAGGGCTGGTGGTTAGTTACTGAGTGGTTTGGATAGGAAGGGTCTCGCGCTGTTGCATAGAATCGATGTTCCAAAAATTACAGGAACAGAGAAAGTTTACCAGATCTTTCATGTATTACATATTCAGGGCAAATGACAGTACGGCCTCTGTATCAAACAAGTATGTCGAGTTAGTGTTCACTATCGAACAGTTTTAATGTATAATACCAACAAAAAACGTATTTCTAGAGACAGAAGATGAAATATCAAACTTGAATGACATTTAGGGATATGACGTACGTAGATATTTGAAAAGTTTAATCCGAACAAGTTAATAGACCTTGTTGATCTCTCTCCCATTCTTGAAACAAGTGAGCCCACAGAAAACGTATCCGATCTCTGAAATAACATCGCTAGAGAAAGGAACAATAATGGAAACAGGAAGGCTGCGAATGTAGTCAGAAATACCCCCAGATGTTAGACTTCCAAAAAAATATTGATAAAGTACCTCATGAAGATTTGACTGGTGACATTTAATCACATGGTATGGGTGACCAAGAATGTGCTTAGATAGAAAACAACGAATATCACTTCAGGAGGAAGCCTCCGACTGGCTTAGCGTTACAGGTAGCGTGCTACTAGGCTCAGTCTTAGGACCCATACTTTCTATCACCCATGTCAGTAACCTACAGGCAAGAGTCACCAGCAAAGTCTTAAAGTTCGGCAACATCATAATGGGAAATAATCTCCTCACAAAGCAATACTTCACTCAGTAAGATTTAAAAAAAATGCTGTGGACTGAGACACGGCAAGAGGACTTCGTTGTAGAAAATGCAGAGTAACATAATTATGATATGTTTAGTGAGCCATAATTAGAAATAAAAAAAGGAGGCATAATTGGGAATGACCTGAGATACGCAAAACACAGAATGTCACGCTACCCAGGCACACAGACTATAGAATGAAAAACACAAAATAGCTTCCATTATCTTCACATTAGAGAGAGATGGAGTGACCAGAAAGAAGGATAAGAAACAAAAGGAAAGAAGATGTACTGTACACACGGGTAGATGGGGTTTTCAGCCGTCGAGTTATGACACATTAAGACAGACTTCCAGTAGATACTGTTGGAGAGAAAATTACTATCAATCCACTTAAATCATGGCAAGAGAGATGTTTGAATGATATCAGGTATCAGTTAACAAACTTGTCTGATACTAACAGTAACACCGTGAATGTATTTCAGTCTCTTTTTTCCCTGTATATTATAAACTAAGACACTTCCTCGTCAGAGCTTACGTCGTAGGAAAGTAGATCGGAATGTGATGTTTATTCATATTTTCCCATAGAATTTCCAAGTTAGTATATTTCCTTATAGCGACATGATGGTCCCTCATAGCTATTTTTCTGTCGGTTGGTGTGCCTGGAGGAGTGGAGGATAGTGTGGAGCCTCATACATTACCATTTGGTCTCCAGTAGACCCCGCGATAGACCATCTCGTCTCCTGTTGGCTTGCTTTCCCATGTACATGAAGCACCTTCCAGCACACCCCTTCTTCACAGCAGCGGTGGGCGTTGTCAGTTTACGGTTTAGAGATATGGCAGGAGCCTCCTCCACATTCGGACACATTTACCTCCTGACGTTAGTTCTGCCCAGTGCTCCCCTCCCTTCCTAAAGGCTGCCCATTTGGTCAAGCCGTCTTTTTCTTCCCCGTTCCTTCTAGTGCTCTCTACTCTAACCCCAGTGAATTTTCCACACTAGCGATTTTACTCAATCCAATTGATGCTTAAATCCCTGCAGAGCCGTATCGTACAGGGCCGAGGAGGAGGGTGGAGAATAGTCCAACCTGTAGGGAGGAACACCTCCTGCTTCAGGATTCGCGACGGGTAAAGAACCAAGAAATATATCATTTATGTGTTTTTTTAAGTTATGTTAAGGAGTATTGATGTGATGCGATCGTTCCTACGTTCTGTAAGGAGGAGTGTCAAATATTTACTCTCTCTCTCTCTCTCTCTCTCTCTCTCTCTCTCTCTCTCTCTCTATCTATCTATCTATCTATCTATCTATCT
>JAYMFT010128317.1:0-13096 GCA_038088735.1 Panulirus argus | reverse complement strand
ACGTCAATGGGTCACAGTGGTGCACATGATCCATCATAAGTAAAATAAAAATTTCATTATCCTGTTTTTTTTTGCATATATTTATATATATATATATATATATATATATATATATATATATATATATATAGCACATAAAAGCATGAGTTTTTAACTAAGTTTTATCATCATGCCTTATAACTGTTCCCTTCTCATTACAGAATTCTTCAAAATAAACCATGTTGAGAGCTGTGTGTAGAAGCTTAGGTGAGGCATGCATAAGAGCCACTGTATGTGGGGCGAAGGGCTTAAGCACATCAGTAGCCTGGGCAGCAGAGAGGAATCTGAACCAGCCTCTGATTTCCACCCAAATGCCACGACCAGGGGGAATTGCTTCCTTCATGCGCCTCCCAGTACACACTAACACTGAGGGTTAGTATAAGAGCAGGATCCTAGTTTGCATTGGTATTCAGGGTTGTTTCTGGGTTTTGGTTTCCAGTATGGACCAGCAATGAAGTTGTAGATTTCTAAGGCTGATTCCCAGTAGAACACTGGATGTAGAATTCCAATACAGATTTGCAATGAATGTGAGCACAGGGCAGGTTCCTTGCACATAAATGTAGACAGTAAGTATTGGATGTATGTTTCCAGTGTAAAGCAGTACAAATGATGGGTACTAAGGTAGGTTTCCAGTACACACCAAGATTGAATGCAAGTACTGGGAAGATTTCTAGTGTACACTGGTGGTGTAAGTGAGTTCTGAATGCATGTTTCCTCAAGAGACCAGTACTAAGGGTGAGTCCTTGAATAGATTCTCAGGGTACACTGGCAGTGAAAGTGGCAATGAATGTGACTAACTACAAGAAAGTGAAGCCTCCAGAACAGAAATAAACTTAATGAGAAAAACAAGAGAAGGTTCCTTGTACAAACCAGTCCTGAAGGTAAACACAGGGGAGTACAAGTTAAAGATCAATTATGAAATTAAGTATTGGGGACAGATTCTTGGCACATATCAAACATAAAGATGAATCAAGTGGTTGGCTCCCATTAAAGACCAGAGGTGAAGGTAACTACACATAGCGGTTTCTCAGTAGTGACCAGATATGAATACTGTGGACAGGTTTCCAATACAGATACTGTAAATTATAAAGTCAAGTTTTTTGGGAAGGTTACAAGTTCAGACCATTGCTCAAGTTCACTCCAGAAGTTAGGCTTCCATTATCAGTCGTCTGTGAAGGCAGGTATAAGTGCAAGATTCTTTATATATCTTGTCATAAAAGAATACAAGAGTAAGTGTAAGGAAGTCAAGAGGAAAGTGAATGGGCCAAAAAAGAGGACAAATGGGAGATGAGGAGTACCTACCTATGACAGTATTTTGCCATAATGGCTAGGCTTGTCTCTTGTGCTCACCACTTGTCTTATTTGTTGATTAACACTTTCTTATGACTGTCTCTTCTTTTCTCATCACTCATCTTACTTGTTGTATAATGCTTTTTTTCTTTAAACCTGAGTCTGATCTTCTCTTGAATGTTTCTGTAGTCACTCCATCTGTTTATAAGATCCTCAGGTATTGCATTGAATAAGTGTTACAACTTCCTTGCCTTGATATCTTTTTAGTGTATTTCCAGAAATTACACTTAATAATTCTGTATCATCCTTGGTGAGTTGCTTTTAGGTTTAAGACATAGCTCTTTTGCCTTTCATTTTTTGCCAGGTAGATGTTATTAATGCAGAAATGGCAAATATGTATGAAAAAATATCTCTGCTCATCACTCTAGACTGCATAGTACAAGTTCTTTTAATCTTTTGTGGTTGTTCATGTGCTCCAGACTGCAGATTTTATTTGGGAACTGTTTTAGTATTCTTTCTTTTTTATTTCTATCTGTTTTATTAGCAAACATAAAACAGCAGTATTCACTTTCACTTATGTATGCATTAAATCATTTCATAGTAATTTTCTGTCTCATGGTGAGTGTTGGCTGTATCATTCAGTGTGAGTGTGTTCCTTAAATTCCCGTTTGTATATATAATGATTCCCATATCCTTGATGTTTACTTTACTCTTTAAATCTCTTCCTGTATTGCCTCTATATGTAGATACTGAAATATCATTAGTTGCCTTTTGACTTATTTGTTCAAAGTCTATTTGTTAAAATTTTTTTGCTGTTTTTCTCAGTCTTCATTTTTCCACTACTTTACTCGCTCTTATGTCATCTGCAAAATATCTAACTGTATTCTTTCTTACTTCCTTATCTATATCTGTTATGATAATAAAGGGTATTGAGGCTTTAGTACCATTCCTTGCAGTCTAAAGGACAACTTCTTTAGACATGTTTCTATGTATAACTACTTTGAACTTTCTCTTGTTTTGAAAATCTTTGATTCATTTTCCTATTCTTTTCCATCTGTATTATTTCTTACCTCTCCCTTCAGAAATACTTTGTAATTTACTTGATCAGATGCTTTAGTAAAATAGAAAAAACAGTGTCCAATCTTTTTCTACTGATTAGAATTACCTACTTGTAATTTTCTATTTGTACTGTAAAGGGCGGGAGTTCTACACTCGTAGACCCCATCTTTTGAATTTTCTTTACTATCATACAACCTCTTAAATTTATGTTTTACATGTCATTCTAGTGAGCTTGTAGTTGTGTTTGCATGAATTTTCCAGAAGCAAGGTGGGACTATACCTCATTTATGAGTTCGTTTGTAGAGTAGTATGATGTTCCATTATGTGTGTCTTTTTTATTCTGTCAAACACTGAATATGCAATGCGAGGTTGACTGGGCTACATTGCTCCACCAACAGTTTGGTTTCTTCTCAGTGTTCTGGTGTTATGTACACCATTTTATATATTTCTGCTATACTTGTTTGGTTTGTACTTTTGTCTCAGCAGCATTGTGAGTGGTTTAGCTATTTTTTGTCTTTTGAGAAAATATTGCTGGAATTCCATATGGCCTTAGTGCTGAGATAACTTTAAGTTCATTGATTGCCTCACTTGTGCATTATTTCTGATAAACTTATATCTTTAAGTATGTGTTAATTATTATCCCTGGGGATAGGGGATAAAGAATACTTCCCACATATTCCCTGTGTGTCGTAAAAGGCGACTTGAAGGGGAGGGAGCGGGGGGCTGGAAATCCTTCCCTCCAGTTTCTGCTTTTCCAATAAAGGAACAGAGAAGGGGCCAAGTGAGGATTTTTCCCTCAAAGGCTCAGTTCTCTGTTCTTAACACTATCTCAATAACGCAGGAAAAGGTGAATATGTATAAAAAAAAAAAGTGCTAATCATGTTCTTTGAATGTTTCATTATTCTTATACTAAAGACTGACTTTCAATGGTTAATTGGTATTTGGTAAATACTTTTGGGGTAATTTAGATAATTGTAACCATCCTTTAAGGATATATTCTGATTTTTGTTCTTTTCTCTGTTTGTGTATGCAAATAAGACTTCTGGATTTACATCTGTGCTTTAAATTACTTTCTGTTCATTTAGTCTTGTTCTATGATCTTCATTAACTCTCTGTTAGCATTTCTGTTTTCTTTGCTTAAATTGTTCCAATCTGTATTCCTGTTTCTTGTAAACCTTAGGATTTTTTCTTCCATTTTGTTCTGTTCATCCACTGTTTTCTATTTCTAGGTGTCTTTCTATCTGTTTAATATTCCTTAATGTGGCATCAATTTTGTAATCAAATGATTTATTCATCATTAGAATACTGCTGTCTTTGTTTTTGTATTACTCTTATTGAAAGGTGGGCAGGACCGAGTTCCAAAAAGACTGACTTCCTGGAACTCAGTCCATTATGAGGACCATGACCAGGAGAGTTGGTCCTTTTCACAGTTAGGACCAACATTTTTCAGTTCTTTTTATTCTCCCTTTTTTGTCTCTTTTCAGGTTTTCAATATAGTAAACTTACTTTAAGTATAACAAACTGAATTCAATACAGTAACCTTTCATACAGTATCTTTATGAATGATTTTGGTGTGACTAAAGATTATTTGGAGAAAGATGATATCTCGTTCTGTCAAGAAGACTCAGAGAGAGACTGAGACTGAAATCAAACATGTTTCAATGCCTGAAGGCAAAGGAGAATCCAGTGATGTCAGTGCTTGAGCCTCAAGTCAAGCAACTGGAGCTCCTAGCAGAAAAACTGAACCCAGTAACCCTTGGCCTTACCTGGACAAATATTTTGAATACTTGGGCCCCAAGGGTGAGCAGAACCTGGAGTAAGTAAGTAAGTAACTTTATTGTCACATTGAATATACATACAATATGAAAGTCTTCTTGGCATAGAGCTCATCCATGTAATTACAAATGGAGAATCAATAGAAAATACATATATTGTAAAAAAGAGAGAGGTCAGCGGAAGGCTAAAGAATTATAAAGTTTTATACTCACCGGGATAAAAGAATACTTAAATCTACTTGTATGCATCATCGAGAGTGCTAGCCTTTTGCCTAATCTCAGAAATTCATACTGGCAGTGAAGTGGGTGCTGAACATCATTCATAGTTTTTCTTACTTGTTTTATTACAATTGTATTGTATAACTTATCTAAAGATTCAATTCTAGCTTGGAGTGTACCAGCGGTCTTTACAATTTTCTTCAATTTATTTTTGTCTTGTACATGTTAGGGTTCCATACCAGATTGGAATTGAGAAGCACAAAACTGATTCAATTACTGCCTTATAAAACAGTGTTGATATTAACTTGTCTACGTGAACGTTATTCAGCACTTTTAGAAAATGAATACGCTGTTGACACCTTTTGTACAATTTTAGTGTATTAGGAGATCCTGTTAGTTTATCATCAATAACTTCGCCTAGATATTGGTATTCTTTTACTCTTTCAACTTGTTCGATATCCAAGACAAGTGAATCCGGAACAAAGTAATTTGTCCTAAAATCAATTACCTTTTCTTTCGTTTTCTTTACATTTAGGTTTAAATAGTTATCGTTACACCATGATACAAAGTCATCGACTTGAGCCACAAATTCGTGTGAATTGTCTTTACTAATTTTACCTATTATTGCGGTGTCATTTGCATATTTTCTTATAGAACAGCTAGGATATTTGATTCTGCAGTTGTTTGTATATAGCGTAAAGAGAAGTGGTGCTAGAACACATCCCTGAGGTGCCCCATTATTCGTGATAGCAATGTCAGATTCAACGTTTTTAATTTTAGTATATTGTGAACGTTCTGTAAGATAACATTGGATCCACATAACTAGTTTGCTGTTAACATTCCAATCTAACAACTTGTTTAGTAACAGTTGGGGCTGGATAGTGTTGAAAGCACTGCTAAAGCCAATAAAAAGTATTCGAACCTGTGTATGTCGAGTTTCTAAATGTTCATAGATTGGGTGAAGAAGTGTTAATACAGCATCCTGAACACTCCTGTTTTGACAGTAAGCAAACTGCAAATTATCTCGTTTTGAGTCTATATATTTACAAAGGTGCTGCTTCACAATGTGCTCTTAGCATTTCATTGTAACTGAGGTAAGTGCTACGGGTCGGAGATCATTAAACTCTTTTGGGCTGTTGTTTTTAGGTAAAGGAATAATCTCAGATTTGTTCCACACATCCGGTGCCGTAGATTGATCAAGTGAAACTTGGAAAAGTTTACAAACTGCATTGGCAAGTTGCTCTGCACAATATTTTAGTAGTTTCGGACCAATATCATCGGACCACATGCTTTTCCACATTTAATTCGTTTCAAAGAATTCCTTGTATCTTCACGTGTTATAGTTATCTGCTCTAATTCAATACCTTTTATAATTGACACTATATTTTCACGTTCTACGTTAAAGTTATGGATATCAGACTTAGCATAAAAAGAGTTCAACTCATTTACATGTTCTCGAATATTTGGTGGTTCTAGTCTCGGTTTCCTCTTCTTAGAGCCACACAGCATTTCCACCCCATTCCAGGCATCTTTTGATTTGTTTGATTTAAACTGATTTTCTATTTTAATTTCTTATGCATATTCAGCGTCTTTTATTTAGCTTTTTAATTGCCTCTGTATTTCTGCACTACTTATACTGTCACCATTAGCGAATGTTCTTTTCTTTTCACTCACTAGCAATTTAATATCTGAATTTATCCATGGTTTATTATTAGGATATATAGTTATTTCTCTGGTTAGAATTATCATGTCAATGCAAAAACTTGAAAACGCATGTAATGTGCTGGTGCTCTTTGAACTCCTAATGTCAAATTTGTGTATTTTTTCTTTGAGTCACATAAAATAAAGCTAGACACATATGATTTAAAAATATTCTGTAAACTGGCAAATAATAATCTACAGAATAATGAAAACTGGCAGCTAACCATTATTTACAGTACGAGTCCATACAATTGGCAACATTGCATTACGAGACAAATCATATAACCTTGTTGATTGAACACACTTACATGCTCGCATTTACTTCAAACATCACTCATCGTTTTATAAAACTTTTAATCAACTTTAATTTTCTTTGATAACAATAAACTTTTTGAGCTAATTTTTACCTCATTAGCTTCGGAAAGCATTCCATATTTAAACTGGCTGCTTTTATTGCAAGCAATTTACAAATGAAAATATATTTGTTAAAAATAAGAAGAGCTGTAGATTTACCATGCTCCTCAGTGTTGCATTAACCAGTGAGCAGCCTTAATTGAAACGTTTCTTGGCTCCAGCTACCAGAGCTGAGTGAACAGGGTATAGTAGTTGTAGGCTGGAATATTAAGTAGCTGTAGTCAGTAGGAATATAAGGTAGGAGCCTCAGTAAACACTGCGCTAGAGTTGCCCTGTTAAGGGTGAGGCATTAAAAGGCTAAGAAGTGGCACTTGAATTCACCAGTTATGGAGGCTCTTTTGCTGTAGCCACCCCCTTAAGGGAGTTCCCAAAGGGAATGACATCAGAGTTGTAGATAGATAGATCTACCATGAATTTCTCTTTGACATTTGATATATTTTCCAGTATACACCACAAAGATATTCTTGTAGTTTCCTTCAGTGGCATATCGTAAATGTGATCTGCCTTCCTTAAATTTTCAGGGCTTTCATGCTTTTATGATTATGTTTTATATTACCAGAAATTTAGAAATTATATTGCAATAATCAAATGTGGTATGTCAGTCAGAAGCCACAAAGAAAATATGTTTCAAGGGGATGTAAAGATAGATATAAAGAAATACTTTTATAGAGTATAAGAATGTTAAGTGAATGGAACAGATTGACTGAGAACATAAATCTAAGAGATTGTATGATAGAGAATGTTCAATAGATGGGGCCCCATGAGTTATTGGTTTACTGTGAATGAGTCGAGTGATCATATATTTGCACATACAAGAACAATTTATATTAGAGAAAAGGTTAAAGGAAAATCATTGATCAAAAATAAAATTCATTTGGTGTTAGTTGACACTAACAATTTACATCCACAAAATGTAAATAGTAGGATAACAAGTTGATACAGCCGAATCCTGCAAAACAAACTCTAAAATATAATTTGAGCATAAAGGTTAATTTGTGCTACTTTATTAATAGTATCAAATCTTGCCTAATATTAACATTATGGGGACAATTACATCGTACTCAACAATGTTAACGTAACCCTTGATCTGATTCACCAAGAGTGAATTTTGAAAATGTCTTTTATTCAAAACCTTCAGAACACTAATCCTGGGTTCCCATTATTACATTCGGGATTAAAAAAAAAAAAAAAAAACTACCATATTTCAATACACTTTCTTAAAAGAAAATGTCAAAACAAGTTATTCTGAACAACTGGGGCAGTTTTAATAATTTGTAGTCATGTGCTGACATACAATCTAACTCACCCATCAAAAATACCTAGTGAACAATTTTAATAAATCTTCAGTGTTATTTCAATACAATAGTCATAGTTGGATACATTGGATACAAAATAACTTGTCTTGTTCAGAAATATAAAAATTTATGAAACATGAGAAGTATTTTCCCTGACCATGAATCACACCATTAAAGTCATAAAGTTGACAAATGTCAGCGTCAGAATTATAATTAAAATTGCAGGTTGTCAAATAAAATAATTTAATGTAATCATCAATGTTAACAGCTGTTATCACCACTCAATTTCTAAAAGTTTGAAATCAATTTCCCAATATTACATGCATATTGCAGTTCCAAAATTTTTATCAAATGAATGAATTCACTTTAAAAGAGCTAATGTTAAGATTATATTTACAGATGTTTTCTAATGTGATTGCTTTAAAATCAACCAACTATCAAGATCAGAGGAAATAATCCTGGAATGTATACATTATTCTGAAACCTTTTTGACGATATATTAAAATTTCCTGAAAAAATTAATTTGAGATCTAAATAGGTAAACCTCTGAATGACCATATCTGATGTACAGCCAAGACATTACAAGCTTCCTGTCTAAGAACATATGCACTATGTTGTGCTTAAGGTACATAAGAGGACTAAGAACACTTTTTAAATGCCAGTTATTTAGGCATTACGTTCATATAAAATCATTTGCTACAATCTCATTAGTAATCATACTCAATATATACATATTTAAAAGAAAAGAAAAAAGAGAGTGAGAAATATATATATATAATATATATATATATATATATATATATATATATATATATATATATATTTATTTTTTATATATATTCCTTTTGCTAGCATATGTCCATTATTTTCCTGTTAGAAAAAAGTTAGAAACTATAAGCCTTGTACATAATTTTCAGCTGTGTATATAAATTCAGAAATCTACATTATTCTTATTCTTTGAAATGCATTACTTAGCCATTTAATGGAATGATAATAAATAATGCAACATCAATTTGTGAGGTACAATGGAAAGTATATGGAAATAAATAACCCAGGCCAAAGAACACCAATACAAATGAAAAATTCTGTGCTGCTGCGCTCAAGCACTGAAACATTGTAAGTGTATCTATTGGCTGCTGTCCGACTTGATGTGGAATGATAATTATACATCAAAAAATATATCAATAACATGCTGAGGAAGACTTCAGCAATCTAAGTACCATATTTGTATTGAAAAAACAGCAAAAGCAAAATATATCTACATTTTGATTATGATATGAATATCAATAATAAACTGGGCATTCAACTTAATACTGCCAATAAAATTTCTATGAACAAGAAGTCTGTGAATATGAGTTTTGAAATATAATTTGAACTTCAGTCAAACAGTTTGTCACCTTCGACATCTGTCCCATTTACATAACTCTGGAGACGAAAAACGATGGCATGGTTAGACACAGTTGTCCTACATAAACAGATGCTAAAGAATGAATGAAAAATCTTTTAAGGAAATATCAATTTGATGGACAGTAAACTGTAACACACGTAGCGAAACGTTTCTAGATAGAGAACTTACGATAACAGAGGTAATGTAACGCTGAAGGGGTAGACAGCAAATGTTAACATGTGTTGTAGCGAAACGTTCATGGATACGAAGAGAGAGCATATATAACGTCAGAAAACAGACAGCAAACGATAACATTTAACGAAACCTTCGCAGGTAAAAAAATACACAGTAACAGACACATCAGAGTGTATAGAAATAGTTAACCACTATTAGTAATGCATTCAAACCTCCGGCAAGGTTACGTAATAGCTGCATCACGTCATGATAAATGCAACAAATCGTCCTGAAAGTTGCAGCAATTACGTTCACTGGCACAAAACTTTCAGTAATCGTAATCTCAAATAAAAGTTAAACCATAATTAATCGTTTAGGCGAAGCTCTAGTAGACAGCAGTAACCGAAGCCAGTAAAGAACTGCAACATTTTCTTTTTGGTTTCGCGTTCCGTGGGGGGATGTACAACCGTGAGGAGAGAAGAAGCGTATACTACACCACTACAACTGCTGTCCTTGTGCTTCTTTTATTCGGCAGCCGGTCAACAGAGGTCATCCTGGTTAGCCACGATTGTAGGTTTCGACTCTTGCTGGTTACCACGATTGATAGGATCATGTCTTTCTTGATGAAAACGTTTGCTGTCTTGAGTTTCAGTAATAGTATGTAGACTAAGTAACTCTGTTTTCGTCTGTTCAGCAACAAGAGCAGTGTAAAGATCTTCATCAATTTCGTTAGGGATGAATGCTTTATCATTCTCAGCAGACAGTATGTAAAAACATCCATATTTTGCCGTCTTTATAATTTTATATCACATTTCTGGACGTAGAGTTCAATTTTCACATGCCAATAATAAGCTGTAAATCACTGAGTAAAGTAGTGCAAAACGGTCTAATCCTAGAGTAGTCATTAAGTCAATTAACTTTGAAGGAAAGTCTTTCATCTCTGGTCAATGAAACCCAAATATTCGAGCTTAGAGAGTGGAAATCAGGGAGCGACTATGGAAGCATACCCACCAGTCATAAAGTTCATCTTCTCGAGGTAGAGTAGAAAACATATCGAAAGCTACAGGAAGAAAAGGTTTCGTAAGGGGATACTATGAAAAGAAAATTTTCCATTTTCTATATGGAGAATATTTCATTGCCAGATTCCTCGTACGAAAGTTAGTGTAACTGACCTGAAGTGCTGTCAGTATTAACTTTCTTTTATTATCCTTTGCCTTGGTGAAAATGAAAATAATAATTTCAGTTGGCGTTCTAGGTAAAAAGAAAATAAAAACTTTCACAATATATGGGTCTTGATTTTGTAAAGAAAAACTTTGCTCTTCAATTGAACTGTCCAAGTTCCCCATTAAATCTTACGGAGATTGATAGCCGCACTTTTTGTTACAAGACGCTATGAAATATACTTTTAATATCTAAGATTTTATAGTTGTAGACCCGCCTTTACTGAGTGATACAGACTCGTATATACAATACTTTAATCTATCTAAGTTTCATATAAATATACCTATCAGTTAGTAATGCATGTCCTGTCTTTCACATCGCCGAACAGTCTTTATCCTTCTTTGGAACAAATATTTACTATTAGCTCTCATTTTCTTGTGTGCGTGTCTTATTTGATAGGGAATGAGGAGAGATAGAGGGAAGGAGGCGAAGAGGGAAAGTGGAGGGAGAGAGGGTAGATTTGTGAGACGGGTTAGAGAGAAGGAGAAAACAGCGGTAGAGAGGAAGTTTTATTATGAGAGAGAGAGATAGAGAGAGAGAGAGAGAGAGAGAGAGAGAGAGAGAGAGAGAGATTCATGAATACTTGCAATATTTTGTCAAAAGACAGCGCTAGTGCGTAGCACTCACCGCTGGAAAATCTAGAAAGAGCACGGTCCTGATGTACTATTCTGTAATTTTCTTAGCGAATCAGCGTCTTATATCCTTAAGTCTTGCCTCACAACATCTTCACAGTGCACATGTCTATACTTCGGGCAGTCGACTGTAGTGTTGTTTTCTATTACTGTATTCCACGTGTGCCACTGTCTTGCTTCTATATGAACAAAGCAGACAAGGTTGCTGCTCCCTTCCTTGCCTTTGGTAGACTTAGCCACATATATTGTCTGCTAGCGATATTGATATGGAGTTCCTGTTGGACGAATGTCCTCATCTGATGGTGTCATTACTTTCTTTAATAGAACCATGCCTCCTGTATGCACTTTTTACCAAAATACAAATATATATGTTTATCTATCTATTTATTTTATATATTTGATCGCCATCTCCCGCGTCAGTGAGGTAACGCTAGGAAACAGACGAAGAAAGACCCATCCACTCATATGCACACGTATATACATACACACACATACATACATATACATATCGCATCTACATATATGCATACATGTACATACGCATACACACACATATACATATATACAAATGTCCATATTCATACTTGTTCGCCTTCATCCATTCTTGGCGCCACCCCGCTCCACAGGAAAAAGCATCGAAACCCCCTGCGTCAGCGAGGTAGTGCCAGGAAACGGACGAGAAAAGGCCACGTCCGCTCACAGGCTCTAGCTGTTATATGTAATGCACTATAGACTGACTGTGAGCGGATGTGGCCTTTTTTCGTCTGTTTCCTTGCGTTACCTCATAATCAGTATCTCTAAGGTGAACAAATATTGCATCTGAATATTGACCGTACCTAATAGTAATTTCAAGTTGTTTAACCCTGACACCAACAGCCTTACTAATATGACCAATGAAAAACTGATCACACTCATTACAGGGAACATTGTACACACAACCCTTTGGAGCAGTTGCGGAATTCTGATAAGACTTTCCCTAACCATATCATCACTGAAGAGGGCTACATTGAAGATACAAGCGTTCAACAAAACAGGAACGTTAATCAAGCGAGTTCTCACAATAGGATAATACCAACAGGTTTTTGCTCATAAATGATTCGTTTGGCTGAAATTTGTAAAAAGGCAAGATCATGAGTCGAGACAAGGAAATGTTCAGGATACTGCAATATATATATGAATAGTACAGTAGATGCTGCAGAGTTCACCATCAACGAATCCAGGACTTCATAAGAAACATTGATGAAAACGCAGATCGCTTCACTTTACTGTGATGAACGGATTGATAATGAATATATGAACAGACATTTGTGGGTTTACGACATATGCAAAATTTAGGTTATTTCAAAATTTATGAGTATTGCAGTCTAGGAATGCTACGTATTTTCTGTCTGTTTAAATAGAGAACTTTATTCAGATTTGTAAGAAATACATTTTCATTTTTATGAACAGTTCATAGACTTAGAATATCATCAATATACTGGTACTTATTGATATTATTAGGTAAGATGTCATATATTATCTTGCTTTCAAAAAAATTCCGTTTATGAATCACTTAAGACGGCAGAGAGAGGATTTCCCAAACTTATACCAGTAGACATAATCATACAGACAGCAGTTTGGGATGAGTTTGGGGCATCCACTCTCTACCCTTGTAATTCATGTATGGAATTTTTTGAATGAAAGATACTGTATGATATAATTAATGTAACAGAAATATTGTTGATACATCTCTTATCAGACATCGTTGAGATATCTGCATGAATCAAAATGTTGATTTGTATAGATTAGGTAACTTGATAAGTGAAAAGAAAATTTTTTTGAATGAAAGATACTGTATGATATAATTAATGTAACAGAAATATTGTTGATACATCTCTTATCAGACATCGT
>JAYMFT010128316.1:0-27185 GCA_038088735.1 Panulirus argus | reverse complement strand
ACAGAGGACTCAGCCTTAGAGGGAAAATCCTCACTTGGACCCCATTCTCTGTTCCTTCTTTTGGAAAAGTAAAAAACGGGAGGGAAGGATCTCCAGCCCCCCCGATCCCTCCCCTTTTAGTCACCTTCTACAGCACGCAGGGAATACGTGGGAAGTATTTTAAGAATTTAAAGAAGCTGATACAGGAAAGCAAAAAAAAAAGTAGATGAAAATTTTGGGAGAAAGTTGAGTGAAAAGTTATGGGAAAATAAGAAATTATACTGGAAGGAGGTGAAAAAGGAAAGATGTGTATATAAAAGTGGAAATGTTAATGTGAGAAATAAGGAAGGGGAGTTGCTGAATCAAAAGGAGGAAGCAAAAGGAAGATGGAAAGAGATTTTGAAGAATTGATGAATGTGGGAGAAGGGGAGGCAGCAGTTTATATGCATGGGTATGGAGGATGGAAGGAAGAGGATACAAGTACAAGGGCCTATAGCAAAAAGGGAGGCAACATGGGAGATAATGAGGCTAAAGGTAGAAAAGGCACCTAGAGTGGATGGGATTACAGCTGAAATGCTGAAGTATGGAGGAGAAAGTATGACAGAGTGGATTAACATGAAAGCAGAAGGTTATGCCTGAGGATTGGGTGAAAGCTATTATTGATCCTTTATTCAAAGTAAAAGGTGCTATAGATGTATGTAGCAATTATAGGGGAATAAGTCTGTTAAGTATACTAGGAAAAGTGTACGCAAGAATGTTGATTGACAGAGTGATGGAAGTGACTTAATGGTAAAGATGACTGTGGAAAAGTATTTACCGAAAGGTAAGAAGTTGCATGTAGCTTTTATAGATCTGGAGAAAGGATGTGTCAGGGTCAGGTGGAATGATTTGTGAGATGTGTTACAGATACATGGGGTAGGGGTACAACTGTTGGATGGTGTGAAAGCCTTATACTGAGTTATACTGAGCAGCAAATGCATTTGTAAAAGTGAATGGAGAGTTGAGTGTAAGTTTCAGTGTACATGTAGGGGTGAGGCAGGGTTGTTTGATGTCACTGTGGCTTTTTAGTATATATTTGGATGGAGTGATAAGAGAGATGATGGCAAAACTAGGGAAAGGGGGTGCAGAGATGGAGTATGGTGGTGAGATAAGATGGCTAGTGGCAAGCCTGTTTGCAAATGAAACTATGTCATTTGCTTAGAGTGAAGAGGTGTTGCTGAAGGTTGAAAGTGTGTTTTATGATGTGTGTAGTAAGCATAGGTGATTGAAGGTAAAATGCAAGTGAAAGTAGAGTAATGGTATTTGAAGGGAAACAAAGTGAAAGTATAGATTTTGTAAAACCATATTGAGTGAAAGAAGAAAGTTTACAGTGGTAAAAAATCCGGCCTATGGAAATGATATATTTGAGAGGAACATGTGGTATGACTAGACAGAATGAAAAAAGAAACAAAGGAGTGTATGAGAGATGTGGTATGGCAGGGAGTGCTGAGGGAATGAATTGTGGAGGGGAAGAGTGGGTGAAACAGTACTTTGAGGTGGTTTGGGCATGTGGAAAGAATGAAAGACTGGAAGTTTACAAGGAGAGTTTATGATAGTACAATTAAAGGGGTTGATGTGAAAGGAAGACCACCTGTGACATGGGCAAAAAGAGTGGAAGAATACTGGAGGGAAAGAAATGGCTGAAGAATACATAGAATGGTGTATGTAAGGGAGGCATGTAAGGGCAATGATAAATGGAGACTCTTTTGCCGTGGCCAACCCCTTGATAGGAGTTCCCGGAGAGAACAGGCATCAGAGATATAGATAGATAGAATGAGTTGGGTGAGTTAAGTGTTGTTAAGTGTTATATGTAACAAAGAGAGATTGTATGTATATGGATAGAATGCCACCAGTCCACTTGTTAGATAGGCAGAAAGATAAACCCAAACCTGGGTCAGAAGAGCACAAACTGACAACCACTGAAGTGCTGGCCCACTACACAGCCATCACTAATCTTCCTGATATCCGGGTGGGTAGTATGTCTAACATACTTGGTTGATGGCTGCCTCCCAACTACCTACCTTATAAATATCAGTTCTGTTACGTTTGTCATAAACAATAATAAACCAGGATGTAATGTGCAAATACTGAATGAAGAACTGAAGAAGGTAAGAGATTTACACAATTACAAGCAATCAAAGAAAGCCACCTTTGAGTTTTTATAGTGGTAAGGTTAGCAAGCAGAGGAAATGGTAGTGATAATTCCATCACAGCCTATCTCTTTTCTTTATTGATTCTTCCACATTTGTGGTGAACAGTAATGATACCAGATGTATTGCACAAATACTGCTGAACACAGAATTAAAGAAGGAAAGAGATTTACACTAATAACCAATCAGAAGGGCCAAAATGAGTAAGTGATGGCTTTTACTTCACTTCCTATTTACCCCTGGGTGAAATGGAGGTTACACCACCAACTAGCCATCTCATACCCTTAATTGTACTACCATCTCAGTGGTAGGGTCAATGCCTGAAAATAAAAGGTTTATCAACTATCAGACATTTAAACTTCAAAACATGTGGTCATTATTACTAAAGCAAAGTTAACACCCATTCATCTACTTACTCAAAGGAAAGATGTACAGCTGGGTAAGATGTCTGCTCCCTTCCCATACTAAGGATTAAAGCAACTCTAAAAGATTCAAAGACAGCAGCAATAGCTACAGTGAAGTGTTAACATTCTGTACTTTTAACCCAAGAGATACAGGTTCAATGCTAAGGCCAATAAACAGTAGTGAATACTATCTGTTTTGCATTTAGAGGGCTGGTCACTCTGTTGCATCAGAGACCCAGGATTATGCTAGACATTCTCATCAGGTACGTTTTGATTCCATGAATGGCAAATGAAATAATGAATTTAAGCTTAGTTTTCACTGACAAAGCAATGTACCTTATTCATACATAAGCATGCAAATGTCATGACAATTAGTTCTTTATAGTAACATTGACTAAAATCAACATGTATCATTTGAAAATAAAAATTTTCATTGCAAGAGAGTGGGAAGATTTAACAGAATCATTCTGATAAAACCAAAACTGTTTCCAGTTATTCATGATATTTTAGCAAAATAGCCTATGATAATAAAACCAAAACTGTTTCCAGTTATTCATGATATTTTAGCAAAATAGCCTATGATAATCATAATATATCATTACTTTAACCAAAAGCTTCTGCTGTGTACAAAAAAGACATTAATGACATTACCTGAGATTAACAAGTTTTTTGCAGAAAGTTAGAGCCTGTGATAAGTGCTCCAGATAACAGCACTTTCCATAAGGTCCTAAGTGCCTCAGGCGAAGAAATTCCAGTTCAGTGCATCCTTTTGTTATCTGTGTGAAATCTGTATATTAATATAAGTTATGTTTATTCTTTTTGCTCTCCTTTTCTCACTCAAGAAAGGAATCAGTCATTCCTAATATATATTTAGTTTGTTACAATAAGTAGGTACAATGCTTCATGAATAAATGAAAAGACTTGTAGTTATGTTGCTGGAGTATCTTGAGAAAAATATCTAGTGTTCCATCTCCTACTATCAAGAAGGGTTGATCAAACAGTGTCCTCTCCATACCCCTATTCTTGCAGAACTTCAAAGAACCTCTTTATTTTGTGATTATACCCCTCTTAACATGCTTCCTTATTCTGCCCTTTATTTTCACTCCTAGTCCCCTTTCTCCTCTTTTTTTTTCTTCTTTGCAGCTCTTTCATATATACTCTCTGAGGTCACCTTTATAGTACCCACCACTTCCATGTGCCTGAACCATATCAGCTTTCCGTCCCTCACTTTCATGACCATTTTTTCTTTTTCACTATCCTATCTATCACTTGTTCCCATACCATCATTTCTCAGTGTATAAATTAATTTCACTCTATGTCCTATTTTTATAAAATTCCTTTCCACAGCATGTACCCCCCCCCTTTGTAATTCTGGTACTGCAGACCCATGTTTACTCCTGAACATACAATTATACCTATTAGCAAACTGACACTTTGCAAATAAACATCACCCTTTTGATCTTCTGACTGCCAGTGTATCCTAACACCCATTCAGATATCTCAGCATCCACTCTTTCATCTTTGCTAACCATACTTCAGGTAATTTATATTCTAAAATTTCGCCTCACCATATTTTATAATACCAATTTTATTTTCAACTAAAACCACTTAACTTTAGTTAATATCCTTTTTCTACTCTTTTCTTACACATTTTCAAATTCTCTCAGATTTCATGCAATTCCACTGCAACCTTGTTCACCATCACAGTATCGGTTGCACTTAACTTCCCTACTTTCCAGTCCTATCCTCCTCCAGTCTTGTTCCCTTTGCTTATATTTTGGACCTTAACCTCCCTCTAACCTCCCTCAGAACTCCATCAAAAGAAACTAAACAACAACAAGGATATAACACAACCCTGTCTTATCCAAACCTCATTCTCAAATAATTCACTTATTCTTGAATTCTACTTATTAACCTATTCTGGAGGAACCCTTCACAGCCTTCAACAGCTTTCCCTATCTCTAAATATTTTCTGACATCCCAATGCCCAAACGTGTCAATTTTATCAAAAATTCATATCTCTTTTTATTATTACACAACTCCAGGACCATTTCATAAAGGGGTCCTGGGGGCTATAAATCCAAAACCCCTTATTCAGGGGCTTCAGCAGCTTTAGGACTGTGCTGCACTCAGCAGCAGGGACAAGATGAACTTCTCTGAAGTGAGAAGCCCTTTAATAAGACAGTCTACTTCGTCACCTGTCAATGATAAATCCTTGCCAAAGGTAACTTTTCACTTGTGGTGCAACATAAAGCAGGCAGAGTAAGGTTATGCCTGTTACATTCATAAAAACTGTATGTATCCTCGTTTTAAAACTTTCATCGTATCAATTCTCAGGCTAATCCACACCAACATGCCTCTCCATACATTCATCAAATATGCTGTTTTTATCTCACTTTACAGTCCTTTTAATTCTTTTCTATACAGTATTACATAAACTTATCCATTGTAACCTTTACGTTCATCCTCACCATCTTTTCCTTTATTCAAAGATACAGTCATCCAGTTCTTTGAGAATGTATCCTATTTGCAGGTACCTATATAGTATACTGAATGAAAACATTTATGATCAACCTCATCCCCTTTTTTATTTTATTACAACAATTGGCTTCCAGTTGGATTAATGCTTGTTATGTCCTTTGCTTCTCTATGACTGCTAATCTCATCTTATTCAGTTATGCTGTTCCCTCATTCCTATTCCTCTCTTAACTTTCCCAAAGAACTCTTCTGTGTTCACAATACTGTCCTTAAGTTCTTCTAGCAACTCCATCACTCCTCATTATTATTTAAAAAAAGTTAACCTTGTAATCAAAACCCTCACAGTAAAGTCTCATATCATCCTTTAAACTCACTTCTGGTCAAACCTCCAGCACAAATCACTTCATCTGTAACATACCATCCTCACAGGCAATCTCAAGATACTGCACAACATGTGATAACCTATCAGCACTCCAGTGAAAATATTTATTAGTCCACTATCCTTCTTTTCATGCAAACATCTGCAATAACATGATTTGGAAGTGTCATATGCCTATTAACAATTGTAAACCATGGTACCAGTGCAAGTCTGAATATGTTCATAAGTGAATGAGGTACTTTAGTTTTCATATATACATGTCCAGCATGCTTTCTCCATTTCCCCTTCTTTTACCAACTTGACAAAAATCTCTCTCTCTCTCTCTAACAAAACAATATAGAGCAGCAGGATTGATTTTAAATGTTATGAAACTCTTACAAGAGTGTTTAAGAAATATACATAAAAAAAACTGAGTTAACATTAAGTACGTCCGTGGAGGCTAATATGGATTTGTATCAAGTTAAAGAAAAACTCAGGTACTGTAACAGCTAAATCCAAAAACTTAATGAAACTGTAATGAAAGGAATGAAAATGTTTATTTTTCTTTTGGATTATGCTATGGCATTTGAAAAACTAGGCTAAAGAATTATGTTGGCTAAAACAGTGAAACAAAACATTAAAGTTAATCTAGAAACATAGTTTAAAGAGATTGACCCAGAAAATTCAGTGGATATCAGAGTAACAGAAGCCATATTATTTGGTTTGCCTCAAGGAATGGTATTAGCCTCAATATTATTTACAATAACATCATACTTAGGGAAAAAAGTAAAAGAAAGCATCAGGTGTTTTCCTCTTGACACCAGAGTGAGTAAGATGATAAGATCAGCAGAAGACAAATAGAAAATACAGGAAGATATAGATATATAAACTGGCAGAGAAGAGCTTAATGGAATTCAATGAAGAAAAATCTGAGCAATTAAATCATAGAATGATTAAAGATTGTAATGGACTTACTGAAACACATCCCTTGTGGATCAAACTGTCAGGATCACTATCATCCACTGAACTTATAAACAGATGAAGGAAGAATGCCACAGCATCACAGGGTTCCTGATTCCCAGCCAGACTAGGGTATTAACAACCTAAGTGGTCAGAGTCTAAAACTAATCATGATATGGGACCTAGTGGGGCAGAGGAGGACTGATTAAACACGGGTTTATATAAAAGTATTTATTCAAAGTTCACCGTAAATAACTGACATATACATATGTATGTACAATAAAAGGAGAAAATAAAACAGTAAACTCTCAGTCTACTTAGGTCAAGGAGAGACACCTGTATCCATGACAACATAAAGAATCATATAGACCTAGCCCAACATCAGCCTCAAAACAAAAGCAAAATGCAACTTATGATGCTGGATAAAAAAATATATATATATGACCACTAGTACCACTACTGTATGTTTTGCTTAGAATTGGCATTTTTTCTTTTTCTTACTTAATCGCTGTTTCCTGCATTAGTGAAATAGCACCAGGAACAGATGAAGAAAGGCCACATCCTCTCACATCCATTCTCTCACAGTTTGCTATCCACAACTAGGCCCCTAAGACCTTTCCATGGTTCACTCCAGATGTTTCAAATGCCCTGGTTTAGTCCATGACAGCACTTCGACCCCTGTATACCACATCATTCCAATTCCCATGCATGCTTTTCACACTCCTGCATATTCAAGCCCTGATTGCTCAAAATAATTTTCACTCCATCCTTCCATCTTTAGTTGGTCTCCCCATTCTTTTTCCCTCCACTTCTGATACATATATCCTCTTAATCAGCCTGCCCTCACTCATTCTCCCTATATGTCCATACCATACCAGCATACCCTCTTCAGGTCACTCAACCACACTCTTTTTATTACCACACCTCTCTCTAATCCTTTCATTACTTACTCAATCAAACCAAGTCACACCAAATATTGTCATAATACATTTCATTTCCAATGCACTCACCAGCCTCTGCACAGCTTTATCTACAGCACATGCCTTGCTTTCATATAATAATGTTGGGACTACTATACTTTCAAACATACCCATTTTTGCCCCCTAGATATCAGTCTTTCTTTCCACACTTTCTTCAATGCACCCAGAACCTTATTCCCCCTCACCCATCCGATGACTCCCTTCCGCTTCCACGGTCCCATTTACTGCCATGTCTACTCCCAGGTATCTAAAACACTTCACATACCCCCAAAAATTTTTTCAATTCAAGCTCACATCCCAGCTATAAATTTATTTTACAAAATTAGTTTACACACTAGCAGTTTAATCTCTAAAATATAGCAGGAACAAAGTAACAGAATTCAGCACCACAATTAAAAGTGTACATACTGAGTAGTATAATAAGAATACTTCTTATGGCAGAGGGCTTAATTGCAACACCTTGCTCATACATTATACATTGGGATTACTATCTTAAGGAAAATAACTGTTAAGATTCTGCAGTAACCAGTATATAAAGCAACCTAGCAATATTGCAAGAGATTTAAACTAAGCAAATGGGGAACTTTAATTGATGTCAATATAACCAAGCTAGAATACAGAGTTTCAATGGGCCTTCATTGTTACCACAGTTCCTTGTACTCACAATTTTACTGTAATTGGTGTGATGGAGCTGGAACTCCATCAATTGAAGAAACTTCCACAAAATGGCGTGGATTGGCAGTCTTATCAAGACAGAAGACACACCACTTGCTAGGAATGTCTTTCACACCTGTGATGGCTATAAATGAATTGTGCAATGAATGCAGCTGGATATACAAGGAGGACCTGAGCTTAACACAAGGCTAGTATTGGCTGGACAAGACAGTATGGACAAGCACTGTTAGCACTGAAAAAAGATGACCGCTCACTGAAAGACATCCTCTGGATACAGGGCAATGTAAAGGGTTAGCCACTAGAGTTAATCAGTGAGGATAAGACACCAATGGCTGCACTAGCTGGAGGCAATAATCAGTGTAGAGTCATTGTGCATAAAAGTTTGTCTCCTCGATACAGTACATCTGTGGCATACATCTGGGCATGCCAAGTAACCATAGAGTTGTGCTGCTTACAATCAGTAGGCTGCATTTTGAATGCTGCTGATGGGATGAGATATCCAACCTGAAGGAAGTTGTTTTCTAAGCCCAGGATGCACAAGATGTATCAGATCAAACTCATTCCCAAATGACTGACATAATTACACTTAAAATTCCTTTCACACTTAAAATCAGAATAATCAAATTCCTAGGAAGCATGTAAACCACTTATGATCACATCTATACAAAATAATAAAGAACTCTCATATGTATGTCAGTATTTCATATCTAGGGAGAAATGCCTGCTGTATTGCAAAGGCAAGTGTCATCTGCTTGGCCAAATGCCATATTTGGTGCAAGTACATAGACTATGACAATCGGTATCTAACAAACTATTATATTATGGTACGAGGTAGCTATGAGCACTATAAACATGAAATATATCCTGTATTCAGGGAAAACTTTATGGAACAGAAATAAGCTAAACTATAGCATACCAAGTTCGATCAATTCTTGGATACTTCATGCCGTATAACAAAAGGTACGTAGATGTATGTACGAGTTGATCTTACACTAGGGAAAGAGTTCATATACACAAATATATAGTGCCCAAAAATGTACATCACTTTGCTAAAGTTTGCACTCATAAGCCTTTTCATATAGACAAATATCTGGTGCCCAAAAATCTACATCACTTCCCTAGAGTTTGCATTCACAAGCCTATTACTGTTCTGTTTTCCTGGTAAGCTACTAAACAGTGCACGCATAATTACTGCAGTTGTGAGTCACATCAAGGTAGCCCTTCATAAAGAACAGACACTTCCTTTGCTGTTCAGCCCTGTGGAGTGCTGTGAGAAGACCATTTCCTGTCTGGAGAGAGGTCTCTGGTTAAGGGTACATGGGTACCTTGATTAGGATGAATGGCAAAACTGCTAGAATTGAATAGACTCACTGATGCTATATAAAGGGTCAGCGGAGAAGGTAGTGATATGGTTACCTGACTGGTCTGCTGCATCAGGAACAGCAACAGTATATTGTCACTTACATTGATGTGCTGCAGGAACCAAGCAGTGATGAATTGGTGCGGCAGTAATGGTAAACTGTCATGAAGCAGTTGCAGGAGCTGATGTGCTGCTACATTTGCATGGCTGTGCTGCTTGAGGAAGTGGAATGACACTGCTGTCTTTGCTGTTCTACAGCAGGGGATGAGATGTATAAGCTAATGTGGCAACAGCAGTTGGTGATCTGTAACAAGTCATTGCTGAGGCAGTTGTAGGCAGACTCCTGTAATGAGTCCATGGTACAGGTGAAGCTGGTGTAAAAGTGTGTAGGGTTCCCATGCAACAAGAACAGTGGCTGTGGATGGAGCAGAGATGCTGTGATACAAGGCTATATTGTAGACTGGAGCCATCTTGGAGTTCTGTTGCCACTGTGAGCTCAAGTGAGTCAATATACACAGGTCAGGGTAGAGTTGGTTGACAGTATGGCAATGCTGGTGTTCTGTACCTCCAGCAACTGTGAGATAACATTGCTGGGTGGGGTGACTGAAGTTGTTAAAATCCCTGTACAATCTGTATCAGAAATTGGTATGGCTGCACTAGAGATGTTGCTGAGCTCAGCTGTCATAGAATTTGACAACTGGAAAGAGTGTGCATAACTGTTGTGGCTTGAAAGAGAAGGTATAGTGGCTCAATGGCTGAGGCATTTGTTCCCATAGAGTTTTTGAACTTATCAGTGTATCATTTAATGCTTTTTCCTTTCTGAAATAGTTTCAGTATGGGAAATTTTGGTATGGGAGTAATGGTAGGAGCACTAGAAGACTGGACATTAGACTGAATTGTACCCAGTTCCTGGCATGTCTGAGAGCTTTCTCATCCTCCTTTTGTTGCAGGAAGAGCATCCTCTCCTCATACTCTTGAGCAGTGTTTTCTTGTCACCTTGTTTCCCTCTCAGATGTACTCCTCCCTTTGCTGTTCAAGCTCTCATTGCGTCTCTTTGACAGAGTCTTCAAGAAAGAGTTCCTCACAATCAAGATCCAGTTCTAATGGCTGTTGCCCTTCAACCAAATCAGCTATCTGTTGCCTGCCAGTCACAAGTTAGATGCATGTACATATGTCTGCCTCATCTATGAAACCATAATCCAAAGCTTCCTGATGCTACTGCTCTATTGCAGCCATGGTCACTACACAGTGAAAAAAAAAAATAATAATGGGAATGCAACAAATATAATGTGTAGTGCATGTGTCTCCCTCAAACTCTGTGTTGTCATTCCCAACTGAACCACCAGAATTTGCAGTAGCAATGGCACTAAATACTAGAACCAGATCCTAGGAGGATCAAGCTATTAGAATCACTAACATTTACTGAACTTAAAGTTTGATGAAAGAAGAAGGTCACAGCATCACAGGATTCGTGAATCTCAGCCAAACCAAGGTAACAGTAACCCAAGTGCTGTAATCCAAAACAGTAGGCAAGATATTTAAATTAGTTGGGCAGAGTGGGAGGCCAGATTAAGCACAGGTGTCAAGAAGAGTATTTATTCAAAGTGCACTTGAAATGACTAATATAAACACATATATGTACAACAAAGGGAAGAAATAACCTCAATCCACCCAGTTAAACTGAGAAGTAGCTATCTCCTTAGCAACACAAAGAATCACATGCTTCAACCACAAAACAAAATCCAGTGCTGCATAGGTGGATAAAAAGAATTACATGACCACTGGTATTGCTTCTAGATGCTTCCATTAGTAATAATTTACTCTACGAAATCAGTTTAAACACTGGTAGTGTACTCTTTCAGTAATCACTGAAATATGGCAGAAATAAAGTAACAGGATTCAGGATGTAACACTACCTCAAGCACTGCAATCAAAATTGCAAATATTGGACAGTATGATTTGCAGAATACTTCCTAGGGCAGAGCAATTAAATATTCCACCTAGCTCATAGATTTAGAGTAATTAAATGACTCATTTCTTTGGTCATGAATTGCAACTTAAGCCATAAAATACAATTTTTGCTCTCACTGCAAAATATGACTAAAGTCCACAGATAAGAAAAAAAAAAATGTACGTCTACAATTCATTGACCTACCTGAACAAAGAAACAGTGTGTAAATCCATGCAATTCATGACCCTCCCCAACCAGGAAATGGTGTCAGGGTCTAACAAGGTGCTGCCCCCAGACTGTGGCTGTTGTAAACCTCATGTTTAGACAATGACTGAGTCAGCTGACCACCGCCACCTGTGTACTGATTCCAAGGCCTATGAGAAAGGATGCAGGGGGTACATCATACCTGGGCCCAGGGGCCTGGGAATTTCCTGGGATCTCAGAAAATGCAGAAAATCAAAAGAGTGCTCCATTCCACCCTTTTTTGCCTTACAACTCATGGCACAAAACTGTAGTGGATAAAAACAGGATGACTAATGGAGAAGGGAAGGGGACCCAAAGGAAACTTTGTGCCCCCTGATAAAATTCCTCGCAGGGGCCCTGAGTGATTCATGTATCTCTTTTTTCACTTTTTTAACTCATTTTCATCATTACAAAGGTAATTTATGGACACCACAGTGTCCAGATAAATTGTGTATGTGTGTGTGTGATGCAAAATAATGAATAAATAAAGATTTAAAATGGCAGTACATTATGTTTTTCAGCATAATAAAGAATAAATAAAGATTTAAGATGGCAGTACATTATGTTTGTCATTAGTGCTCATAAGTTGCCAACAGAAGGCTGCCTAGTATCCCTGTAAATCCAGTGCTTAATTTTTTCATTCCTCTTACTGTTCATTCAACATTTAAACTGTGTTATCATAATGCTATCTAGTACTTTAATACTTTTGTCCCACTCTTAACACTTCTTTCATCATTTGGAGTGTAAGGAGCTAGAAATCTGTTACACCAAAGGAAGTGTATGTCATCCTGCAGCCACCAGACGATAAATACTTCATTATCATTTTTCTTCATTAATTTTTCCTTTCTTATTTATATCATTTATTACACTTGATCGCCATTTCCTGCATTAGCAAGGTTGCACCAGGAAATGTGATATTTTTGAGCCATATTCATACTATACATGGAAACTTTATTTTTTTTTTCCTTGACCAAAAGGTAGTAAAAGAGGATCAATTACCATTTTCATAATTTACTTGGGAATTCAGTCTCCTTGGGAAACCAGCTGGAAATTAATTTTGCAACCAAATGGTTAAAATCACTAAGGGATATGACCATCATGACTGTAACAAGCAGTGAGTAAGACTACATAAAAAGAGAGGTAAGCTAAACAAATGGAGAACTCCTATGGTGAGTCTACAGCATTACTAAAGTACCCTGCTCAATCGGTAGAAAGTTACTAGATCTAAACAAACAAGCACAGGTACTGTAATGTCAGTCTAACCAAGTAAGAATAGAGTACTCCCACAGGTGGGCCTACAGTGTGACTGCAGTTCACTATACTCACAATGTTGCCCTAACTGGCATGATGGAGCTAGGACCACATAGACCGAAATAACTTCCACAAAAATAGCATAGTGCAGCAGAAGTCCTGAGATGAAAGACACACAACTCAGCAGGAACATCTTTCATATGTGTAATCAAACTGAAGGTGGAGTACTAGTATAGCAGTGACTATAGATGCTACTGTGTATTGGTTGCAGCTGGATATACATGGACAACCTGAGCTGGCTACCAGAGAGTGTTTGGTAGATTAAGTTGCAATGGCAAGTGCTGTTATTGGAGAAAAAATTATATCTCATTGAAAGCTGTCCACTGGATATGGAGCATCATATAGGGTCAGCATCTAGACTCTAATGGTGGCATTAACTGGATGCAGTTAGTGGTCGGGAGTCATTGTGGGTAAAACAGTCTGTTTCCTCTACATGGTGGTCTGTAGAATATATATGTTCAAATCATATGATCACTGATTTGTGACACTTCCAATCAGTAGTCCATGTTTTAACCCTCAGCACAGTGGTTCTAATAGAAAAAAAATACCCTTCATTTTCATCATAAGCAAAGGGATCTTCACAGGCCACTTTCCAGTAACCAGCAGTTAATCTTTTACCAGTCATCAGTGTCAAATATGGAGGTATATGAATTTGAAAGAGTGCTAGAACAACACACTATAATACATACAATGTCCTCTAACAGCAAGGATTTGAACCTTTGACATGTGTGTGGCAGCCAGGAATAGTAACCACTAAGCTATGGTGCCCATAATACAGAAACTGCTATTCAATAACAAGTAACTGAACACCCTTTGTCTTATATACATAAGAAATGGGGTCTTCACCAACCATTCTCAACAGCCACTCAGTAACCAGTGGTTAGCATTTTAACAATCATCACTGTCAAAAGCTGAAGTTTCTAAATACAAAATATGTAGTTCTAGAACCATGCACATCCTCAGAATACATACAGTACCCAGCAGAAAAGATTCGAACCTCCACCACTTATGTGGCAGTCAGGAATATAACGACTAGGCTATGGTTCCAATAACAGAGAAATGGCTATTTGATTACAAGTAATTGAATATCCTTCATCTAATAGTCATGAGCCATTTTTCTGTCAGACACATCATAATCAGTAGTTAACATTTTACTGATCATCACTGTCAAACATGGAAGTATATGAATATAAAATAGAGCATGGACTTGAACCTCCACCACCTGTATGGCAGCCAGGAATGCTTAAAGCTAGGCTATGATGCCCATAACAGTAAAACAGTTTTTATGTACAAGTAATCGAATACCCTTCGTCTTATATACACATGCAATAGGGTCTTTACTGGCTATTCCCTGTCAGTCACACAATAGATATATACACATGCAACAGGGTCTCTACTGGCTATTTCCTGTCAGTCACACAATAGATAGTAATTAGCATTTTAATAATCATCACTGTCAAACATGGTGGTAAAAGGGTATGAAATAGTGCTAGACCAACACACACTTCTATAGTAAACACAGTGTCCTCCGACAGCAAGAATTTGAACCTCTGCCTCATGTGTGGCAACAAGGGATGTGCTAACAACTAGATTATGGTACCCATACTAGAGGCTTAGTTATATGATTACAAGTATTCAAATTCCCTTTGTCTCATATGCACGAGTAATAGGGTCTTCACCGGCCATTTCCAATCATGCACACAGTAATCAGTAGTTCATGTTTTACAGAGCATCAGTCTCACATTCTTCCATGTTTGAGAGTGAAGTCTGATTACTTATTGTCAAATAATTATTTCTCTATGATGGGCACCACAGCCCATTTTAGGAGAGACTGTACCATGCATCAGAGGATGAATTAAGTACAGCAGATGAAGCGTACAGAAATGTGTGTTTGAGAGTGATGTTGATAGGAAATGTATTTATAATTGAAGTGTATAGGGGAAGCACTGTATGGACAACCCTACTGGACCATGGAAAGCTGTAACCCAACTATATATGAACAGACCTCATTTGTACCAAAACTGTGGTAAAATTAAATCTATCTATGCCTTACCTCAATCAGAAATGTGCCATTAGTTATAGGAATACCATCAAGCGTAAGGTGTGTAAGCCTTTTAAGTTTCTTAATATTTTCTAAACACTCCCAGTGAACTCTAGCCGGGCTGCAAGAGACACTGTAAAAGAAAGAGAGCTTTAGATATCAGTATTATAATTAATCACTGTCAGTGTCAGAATTGATCAGTTACAAACAAGACACAACAATTAGATTTTAACAATGTAATACTACCTATGCACTACGAAACTGAACCCATAGGTGATAATATGAAACCCTGCTAGTTTTCTCCAATATTGTATTCCAATTCTAAATATCTATGCTTGTGTAATCATCAATTTATTTCTAACTATGAGACTGGTCATACATATAGTATGAGTGTATTTGGTCTTAGAATTATCTCTAACACTTGAAGGTGTTAAAGTTTTCAGGTAGTGATTATAACCTGATTGAGACAACCTTTTTAAGCCTGGCAGGTGACAAGCCTAAAGTCCAAATAGCTATAAGAATGTATATTGTCTTTAGAATTATTTCAAACATCTGAAGAAAGTGTTCAAGATTTTTCAGTTGGTGTTTACAACTTGCAGTTGATGGCATCAATGACTTTGAAAGTTTATAAGCATAAAGCCCAAATAACCATCTAACCTACTATTTAATCTCGAAAACTCTGAAAGGTATACTAGGAAAAATGAAACACATACCTTGTATTAAAGCCAATTTCTAACATTATTATCAGTGGACAGTTTTCAAACACTAAGCTGAAAGCTGCTAACTCAGCTCGTGCCAAACTATTTGCAGATGACACACCAACTCTCTTTCGTTTAAATCCAATACTGATAAGGGCATCTGATTTTTTCATACTAGTTTCCTTACTGTGTTGAATTTCTGGAAATACAGAATACAAAATATGAAGATTAGCCATATATGAATACCTGTTATTCTTTTCTAAAAGCTTATAGAAGATGCAAACAGATAAGCTAATCCAAGCCTACAACATTTGTATATGCATCTTTTCAAATTTTGTCTTTTGTGTTGTTACATTTACTGAATATTTTATCAATAATTTCTTAATAATACTGTACATTGAAAATTTGTGGAACATATATTCTAAGTTGACATGATTCTTCATTTCCAAGGAGAAACTTTGCCTTATAGACAGTCATGTTATTTGTCTATCTACAGTATTCATACCTATATGCTTTTTGTAACATTCAAAGCATGGCGGCACACCTAAAACCTCTACTGTACACTCCATTTACTGACCATCATTTATCCAAGAACTAACAGCAATGTATGAAATATCTACTGATTAGTTTTACACACTAGTTTGGCCATTATATACGTGAAGCAGCTTGTTTACAGTGAAAAGCAACTTATGTGACAAGAGAATTAGGGTTTCCTTATTAAGTACAAAAACAGAGGAGAAAGTACAAGCAGGGAAACATAAAAAACCATAGAGAAGAATAATTATAACGAGAATGGTGGCTGAGTTCAAGATACTTATTTCTGAATGAAGACAGTGCTTGAAACTCATGTCAAGGCTTTATTTTTAAAAAACAGATCACAGGAAAGTTCTTAAAGCTAAAATGTTTAAGCCTCAAATTTACCTCCATCAAACATGGGTAGATGAATTACCTAAACTCTCCCATGCTGCTAAGCCAACCTGCAGGTGGTTCCATATCCCCTCAAGCCTTCTTTAAACGTCAAGCAAAAGACAGCATTTGTCCAAGTGAATATATCTTAGCCATACATGTAGAGGACAGGAGGGGAGTTCTACATGCATGGGGCCTCATCACTTAAACTTCCACAACTTTTTTCAAGCTTGTGTCTCATGTAAACATACTCATTTTCGTTACTTAACTCATTCTATTTGTCCACTACCCTGATAATGTAAAAGGTACTTCTTTACATATTTTCTAACATGTTTCTTGCTTAAGTTTCTTGTGGCCCCTGATTGCCTTTCTTTGCATCTTTCAAAAAACTGTCATTATGAATCCCATCAAACTGGTTTAGTAACTTGAAGGATTGTGATCTAGTCACCTCTTACTCCTTTCTTCCATGGTGAGCAAACTTTTGGTCTTTAACTTCTCACTGTAACCTAGCTTTCTTAATTTTGAAGATAACTTTACAGCCAACCTCTGAACCTTCTCTGTTAGTTCTTTGTGATTCTTTAAATGCAGTGTCCAAACTTCAGAAGTATTTTCTAGTCTTGGCCTCATATTCACTTGGGACAGGGGAGAGAAACTCCCGGTGTTCCATGAATGCAACTAAGAAGGACAGGAGAAGGAGGCTGCTGCCTCCCATAGTTTATGTGTGTAAACCAGCAATGCAAGAAATAGCTTTTATGATGTGTCCTTTCCCCAAACAATGATGCAATGGAATTCTGTTTGGTCTTTTGCCTTTCCATCTTCCTATCACCTTTTTGTTTCTAAGAATCAGACTCAGATCTAGCCATTTCATATAAATCTATGTTATCATCCATTACCTCTGCTTTAGATTTATATAGAAGACCACTGATCAGGGAGTAATAAAACTCAACAGAATATAACCCATAAAATATATCAGATTGTGTCTTCAGTCCTTCATGTTTAATGACATTCCCTTACATACCTCCTTAAGCTATATTACTCTCAGTGAACCATTGAGCAACTTGGACTAGTTTGAATACTCAATTTCTGTACCATTGATCACCAGGTCTCCTACTATAATATTGTATTGCCATCACCTTTTACCTTCCCCACTGTGCTCTGAGGTTCATCATACTTCATACTAGTCACTCCAGTAACCATTTTATCCATCAGTTCCTTTTCCAATTAGGCACTCCTGTAACCATTTTATCCATCAGTTCATTTTCCAAGTACTGTACTTTTAACCTCATATCTATGGTGAACTCTGATTTCAGTGCATTATGCATAACAGCTTGAGGGTGGATGTGAGCAAATAAATCTGTTGTCATCTCTTCCTAGTGTTACCTTGCTATGGGTGGGGTATTTCAAACAGGTATGAAAAAATGTAGGTTCTGAAAGCTTAAAAACTTTTATTTCCAAGGCAGTGACATATGAGCATGAGAGACATTCAATTGGATATCTCAGGAATAATCAAGGTTAGGACTTCCATCCCTCAGTGAGGAAGCATTGGTATCCCTCATCCTTTGTTAACCACTCAGCCATGGTTGCAGCAGCTGATCATATTGGGCCTGCCCTCAGCCAATCAGAGACTACCACAAAGATGATACAATCAACCCACCTGGACCTAACATCTAGCAGTTCAGAATTCATAGAATAAGTGTCAACCTAGAAGTGGTCACAGTTGGTAGAGAAATATTTTTCAGAGAGAGGGCAAGGCATGGATGGGTAAGAAAACCAAGAAAAAATTCTTGTAGGACACCATTATGGAAAGAAAAGGTATTTCAACTTTCAAAACGTACATTTCTCTCCTCTGTAGTCTGTCCCATGAGCAAGACAGCATACCTACATGAAGGAGGAGGACTCAGAAAAAATTCTAATGTAAGAATACTAAAACTATAAGCAAAATCATAAACTTACAATAGTGATTTGGAGGCACACCAGAATCCATCTTTCCTTTTGAAGGATGAAATCCCGAAACCACACAAGGTAGATCCTCAACACTGAATTAAAGTACAATCTGACAAAAGGGGCAGATGAGTGTCAGAGATTCCTCTTCTTGATAGCACATCAACTGATGCAGTTGATACAGATTGGTATTTAAAGTTTAAGGGAAAGTGTTCATACTGGTGAGTCCACACTACAACTTAAAAAAACAGGGTGAGAGGGATAAGCCAGGTGGATGACTCTCAACAAAAAGAGGAGAGGCTCTGGAACCATAGTAACTATCCCTAAGATAATGTAATCACACCATAAAATCCAAATCAGTGAAAAGAAGCAAGGTAGGAAGGTAAGCCAAGCCAGACATAGTCTAGCTAAGGTAGCAAGGGTACTGTCACCAAGATTACTGTACCTAAAGGAATGCCATTCTAATCAAAATTGAAGAAATCTTCATATTAAAAGCCCTTCCAGATCAAAGAAGGTGCATCAAAAGAGGTCAGAGGATTTCATCCATTAGCAGATAATTCATTCATACACCAACAAATCAGTGTGGTGATGACAAGGTGTCTTTGGATGGCCACCTATTACAGGCTGAGTTTGCCAGCTCTTGGAGCTGTGATTGGCTCAGGGGCATGATAAGGTACCCTCTCTGTACTGCCTAAGACATCCAATAGTACCTGATAGGAGTGCCCATGGAGAATTACCTGAGGAAGGTAACACAACCAGGAGAGGTCATCAGTCAGTATTAACATCTAAGAGTTTAGAAGTCTAAGCCATAACAGTTGGTTTAGCATGCATCAGGTAAAATTACATATTGTCCTATTTATCAAGAACATTGCAACTACTGAATCAAGTGCCAGTTGTTAGGGTAAGAGTGTGGAAGCCCTGATATTAAGTAAACCACAAACTAATACTGGGATTAAGCCCATGTATTATCCTAAGCTGGGCAGCACTCTCTCATCTCCATTGCCCAGTGGCCAAATCCTGTTAGAAAGAAATCTTATAATTCAGGAATTCTCCTTTACATTTTATAAAATATGATTATAAAAACTGTTTTGGAAGGAATCTATGTGTACTGAAATGCATTTTAGGTGTATGTGTCCCAGCAGGGATATGACCCTGCATCCACCTCCTGTGTGGCAAATTTTTGGAACTCATAAAAAGAAATCATAAATTTTGAATATGGCAGTCAAAGAACACAGAGCTAATTTGGATGCAGACATACATACCACTACTGTGTGAAGTCAAAGGATGCATATTGACAGCTGGCACAAGCCAGTCAGCACTGCCAGATGTTTAAGTACACAACTGTTTTTTCCTTGCTTCAGTTACATTAATACAATAGTGTATGCCTGTGTTTGTGTTAGCAAATATCTGTCTATAAGATCATGCCGTTCAGTTTGTCAGAGTCAAGGCTTTCTAAAAAATCCATAGACTTATCTGGATTTTACTCCACTTAAATGGCAGCACAACATTGTTCTGCTACTCTCTTCAATGTCCTGAAGTATCTAAACCATATCAGGGGAAAATGACAGATCTTTATGGTAACATGGTGGGAATGCTGGACAACATTAACATTTATGCACCAACACCTCATGTGGCATTTCTGAAAGTAAGAGTCCCTATTTGTACTATTCACAGTGTATGGAAAAAGTAAGAACTCTTATATGTAATATCTGCAGTGAAAGAGTTTAAAATCATTCTAGCACTTATCAGAGAATCTAAACTTTTGATAAAACAAAAGTACCATTTTTAAGAACAATAAAAACATAGTCTACAAAATTTGTCAATTTAGAATGAACTTTAATAGAAATTTGTGTTCTGGAAAATGAAAAAATGTTTCTCAAGGAGGCAGAAGCCTCTAATCCCCTCATTCTGGTGAGATGTACACTTCTCATCCAAACAGTAGCTGCATAAATAGTTTGACTAAGAGAACTCCCCTCTAATCAGCAGCTACCACCTGGCAATAACATCATGATCCCATCAGTCTCCAGGCCATTCAGGCCAGACACTTCATAATTATCAGGACAAGGATATCACCCTAAAAGCAACTTTGCTGCTTAGAATAAAGTTTTTGAGAGAAAGGGGAAGTGAGAGTGACAGCAATCAGAAATTTGCTCACAAGACACTGCCCTGAAGAGAAACAGTTTTTCATTCTTCAAAACACATATTGCTCACTTGGGTCAGTGTCCCATGAGTTATGAAAGCACAACAAAATAGGGGCAAAGTTTAAGAAAACCTTCTTTGCTAGGAAAAAGATAACCAGAGATATACTCAAAGCTTATCTTGTGGCACTTAATTGATCTTCCACTTCACAGGAGGTAAGCCTAATGCCCATAAAACTGACTCTAAGCATTTGGACTAAGGTATATTTGATAAAGAATTAAAGAACTGTCAAAACCTCTGAAAAGCTCCTTCAAGAAAATCTTCCTCAGATAGGCTAGTAAAGCAGTACCTGACTGTCACAGATCTAAGAATGAGGCCAGGTTGAGTCAGGAAAACCTGTCTGTAAACCGAAATGCAATGTTCCTTTAGAGAAGCGTTTCCCCTTATTAGCCTCTGAAAAACCCCTGGTGTTCTCTGAGATATACTTTGCATAGAAGACAAAAATTTCTTCAAACATAGTCCTCAAAGCTTTATGCTTAATCTTTCCAAATGCTGGGTTGGAAAAACCTTTACCCAAGACATATTATGACAAAAGAGAGAATTCTCAGTTTCAAAGCTAGAAATTTTCTTGACTCAACACCCATACCTTCAACAACCTCAACTCAGGTTGCATGGTGACGGAGGGGGAGGGAGCATCAAGAAAAATAACCTGAGACTCCGTCCCAAGTGGGTTCCAGAACAGGTTCTTTCCCAAGACTCTGACAGAAGGATCCTTAAGCATTCTTGATTTTTTTCCATATATTCTAAGAGAAGCTTCAGAATTCCCTAGGAAAGTTAAAACTCAATATCGGATGAAAAGGTTCCAAAGCAGACTGAATTTGTTTCAGAAGACACATGACATTAAGAGGCAAGCTTTTTAACTCTCAAGCTGTCAAATTGTGCATAAATCTGCATAATTGTCTCAAAACAGTGCTTGGAGCAGAGTTTCTGACCTCAAGCTAAGTAGTCAAGAAACACTTGAGGAATCAACCAAGAGGAACTGCACAACTGAAAAAGTTCAATACTAAGAATGTCTCCCATTTGGGGCTATCAAGGTCAGTAACCCTAAAAATGTCAAAGAGCTTTGGGAAGAATTCATACTAGATTGCAGAAGAATTGGGTAAATCTGGTTGAACAATATGAACCCAAACAAGACAACAATAAACAATGCCCCTTGCTGAACATCTGAGAAACCACGTAGGAAGAAGAGGCATTTACTTCAAGATGAGATCCCAATGGGTTCACCCCAAAAGAAAGGATCTAGGTGAACACCTCTGTCTATATATCCTAATGGTGAAGTGGAAGGACTTCCATTCTTCCCACAAAAAAAATCTTCTAGAAAATGGAAGACCAATTCATGGCCTGAGGCATCTGTTTAAAATATCAAGTCATTTCAAGGAATCCTCCATGGTATACTAACTTGGGGACTCCATGTTTATGTCCAATTGACTAATGAAACAATACACACCATGGAGAAATGCTTCTAACAGAACCATGATTAAAAGAGATAAGGCTTGGTATACTCATTGCAGTGAACTGTCAAATGACTTTGCAATCAACTGATACTAACTGGATGATACAATTTGCTTCCAGAAATGACATCATGGAATCTTAATTCCTTCTTGTGTTGAAAAAAAAAGGAATTAAAAAATACGTTTTTAAATGAAATGCTCGTTTATGGTAAATAATAGGTGTACTTAATCTTTAATGAAGTAATTTACACCAAAACATTTGAAAATAAAGACAATAAACTTGTATGACCCAAAACAAATATATGGTAAAAGATTTAACAAAATTTAACCTACTTAAATTGCAAATAATGTAATCCAGGAAAGCTCCAATGCCCCAGTTCTTGGGCTGGGATGATGCCCCATTGCCCAGGCAACAAGAAACCTCAAGTGGATAAAAATATGCTGAAAAGTATAAGTAAAAAATTTTTCACACTTTGGAGGTAATCAGGGGTCATAAAAAGGGGGTCATAAAAACACCCCAACCACCAGTTGTCATACAAAAACTACACAAAACACAAGCACACTTGGCAGTTTCCAATCAAGTCTAACAAAGGTAGAAAATATATAGATCCATGTGTGTAGGGTGCATTCAAAACTGGGAGAACCATGAACAGAGCATTGCCTGGGGTCAAAATGACCTCAGTTTACCTATCTAGGGTTTAAATTACTAGGGAAATTTTGGATGCAAAGCAGCAGATGTTACACTGAGGAAGATTCTACATATACAATTAGATTGTTGAAGGCACAGAGAGAAGAGGTAGACTGTAAAAGAGATGGAGAGATGAAATTTTTGAAATTTTTATTTTTTTTAGAGCCATGGGTATTTCAGGTGAGGATGCTAGAAAAATTGTTTTTGATTGTAAGCTATAAGGTTGAGATATTTTGTTTTTGAGGGCGACAATGTGAATGGAGACTTCAGTTACGTTTATTTGATAAGAAAAATTAAAAAGTGTTTGTGTTAATGTAGAGGCCTGTGTTCGACTATGTGCACTGGACAAAAGTCTAAAGAGGTGTGACAGTGAAATGAGAAACTGTACTTACTTGATCCACCCCATGCTAAGGAGAGCAGAACCAAATCTATCAAACATACTGAAACCAGTATCAGTTTGATGTTAGTAAAAGTTATCGGATAATAAGTGTAAAGCTGCATCAAGGCTTATGCTTATTTCTTTTCAATTCACAAAATGAATCTATGGTATTTTTAAGATTCTTTATTCATATTGCAGTATTCATAAGAGGAAGAAAATACAATAAAAAAGCAACTAGTAGTGCTGGAAATGGGCTGTCAGGTACTGACCATAACTCTGATTTCTGTATTGGAAGTACATATCAGGAGCAACTAAAATGCTATATGAGAATAATGTATATAAATAGGAAAAGCAAACAGTTAACATAGCACTTAGGGCAATTATGTGAAAAGTTACATGATAAGAGTAACCAAAAACCAAAAAACAATTTCCAGAAATGGGAAATATTATGGCACAAATAGTTTACAAGTATTATAATAGTTTAATGTTTGCCTCATAAAAACTTCTCAAGTGAACAAACCTATAAGCGCACAAACAGGTACTGTAAGATGAGTCAAATAACGTAGTGTTGCAATGCCTTCAATAATTTTTGGTGGTCCCTGCTCTGGCTGGCAACAGATGCTTAGCCTCTGAAGGTAAGGGAGTGCTTCACATACTTTCTTTACATCCTGGAAAAGAAAATGTACTTTTGCTATTATCTAATCATCCTGTCATGATCAGATTTTTTTTTTAATTCATCTTCATCATTTATAACATTTCCCACATTTAGAGCACAATTATTTTTATCATATATGCCATTCTCCCTGTATATTATGTAAATTGGTACAAAAAATCTCTTTAAAAACACTGTAGTCACCATCTCAGTAAAGTCTGACAACTGAATAGTGACAAAAATTTATCAAGAAATTTCACAAATGAACTTCATTATCATACCAGTAAGGCACTTCCTGATTATTTAAAAAAACCTCGCAACATGAATCCCTTTCAGTGATTCTCCTATGTCTTCTTGACTAAATTTTCAACTAATACATGTCCTACATGGCAATACCAATTTAAAAGACCACTTCAGGTTCTAACTTTAGCTGTATGACAAGAGCTTATTCTTGCAAGCTTCTTGCATACTCTCTACTTGACATTTTTCCATTCATCAGTATTTTCAAGTTGCCAGCAATTTTTTCCTTTGCAAGACTCTAATCTTCATTTCAGTCTTCCCACTACCATCCTTACTAATCTTCAGTCTCAAATACACAAGCTCATCCATAACTTTTAGTTCTTTACCATTAACATTGATGCTACACTATAGCAGCCCATCTAAGGTTTAATACCTATAGTATCATGTGGGACAGGAAATGTAGTAGGTTGAAGCCATCTTATATGTGGTGTGTGAGGTCAGTGTGTACAGCTGTGGTAGACTGTTTGGGTATGAAGCCATGTTGTCCAGGTGAGAGTAGGGTATCTTGCTTGACTGTGTTGTGGATCAGTTTTTCACCAAGTCCGAATAATGAAGACAGAAGTGAAACAGGTTGATAAGAAGAGGTGGAGGTGGGCTTGAACATACTGTAGAACTGCTATTATGTTTGCAAGTTCCAAATGTTAGGGATTTTGTTGTGTAGCCAGGATTGGTTGAAGATGTAAGTGCTTGGATTGCAAATGGGCTAAACTGTTTCATATGTAAGTTTGATATGTTGTCAAGGTCAGCTATTAGAGAGCTCTTTAAGGTTTTAATTGCATTACCTGTATCTTATAAATTATGGTAAGCTCAGACATTGACAATGTTAATATAGACAGTGTACATAAATGTAAGAAGTTTTAAGACAGTAAAGAATATTTAAAAGATTGGGTCCCATGGGTGTAAAACCCCCTCCCTGTGCAGTACAAATAGGTAATTAATTTAAAAACATATTTGGTAAGACATTTTGAATTCTTCAGAACCCTTAAAACACAGTTCCTAATTTAAAAGGAGCACCGGCTTCTTGATATATTTAGCAACAACTCACCAGTGTAATATTGAGGCCACGCACAATATTCAAGCTCCTTAGATTAGGGCAAGAACAAACAATGGTGGTGAGATTAATAGTGCGCGGTGCCTGGCCATTAACCAAAAGTTCTTGCAGATGATGAAGACTTCCAGTTTCACGCAGCATTTCCCACACCTCTGGAGTCAGTGCCAGAAACACCTTTGAACACTTCCTGATAACTCCAATTTCATTCCCTGAAAAAAGTAGCAATCATCTTTGAATTTGTATGAAAATGTTACTCAACAGTTACCAAGTAAAACAATGAAAGACAGTGGCAAGAAAGTTGTAGAGATATCTTCTATCTATCCATCTATTTATAGCTCTGATTGATAATAAAGGAATAAATTGGAGTTGAAAAAAGTCTGGAGGAAGTGAGACATCAAAGAAAAATGTGAAGGACCTGAATAGCAGAAGGCTACCAGAAGCTACTAAAATAAGAAAGTTACAAGTGATATTTTGAAAAAAAAATTGGAAATACTGATGATACATCAAAGAAAGATATAAAGGACCTGAATAGCAGAAGGCTACCAGATCCTACTGAAAGAAAAAGTTAAAAGTAATATTATGATAAAAAATTAGAAATAATAAAAATTGCTATGTATTTAAAGCCTTAAGAGACCAGCAGTGGGGTACCATGATTCTTGAACTAAGTAGCAAGTAGGGTAATTTCAAAAAAGAAAATGGACGTTAAGAAAGATGAATACAGTCAATGCAAAGAGTATGGATGGATTCCTGCATCTGCTTAGGTGATCTCAAGAATGAATTAGCCAGCAATGTTACTATATCTGAAGACTAAGTCTTACTACCAAATTGCAAAGAAAGGAAAAAAAAAAAAGTTTTCAGGCAATATTTGTTACTGGCAGAAAACATTCTCTCTCTCAAAAAAAAAAAAATGGCTTTCCATCCTGCTGAAAGGTCTCATAATATTCAAGACTAATGAAACAGGCATCTGCATAAAGTATAAAGTGGTAACACTGTTAATATATTCCACAATAACCTTCATGAACATAGTTTCCTTTCAATTAGTTCATTATAATCATGTTCTTTATCATTTTTTTAACACCAGTACTGCACTTTTAATGTAGTAAAGGACACAATTACTGTACATGATATAATAATTACAATCTTTTGTTAAGAAGCTTGGATGACCGTATCTTTGACTACCATCACCTCTTAAGGGTGACCATGAAAATGCTTGGATTACAAGAAATATCAAAATTTTATGCAACTCAGCAAAAGATGCAGTCCCAATCTGCCACAGATGGAGAGTCCACCTGGCTAGCATGTGTTCTCCCATAGGATGGAGAATCAGGTGACCACTTACTTGAAGACATCTTGTTAATGGAAAAGATATAAGTAACTGAAGTATATGCTGTGCTATAACTACCTAAACAGAATGTTGATCTTACCAAGAGATTCTGAATTCACGTATATTAGCATGTTGGCCCAGTAGGTCCTCCAATTAGCAGAAATCTGGCAACCCTCCAATATACTCTGGAAAAGGCAACTGAAATAAAAATCATCATTTTAATATCAGTAAAATATACTGGAAAATATTCATAATTTACTAGAATCTGTAAAGTATGTCTTCCAATAATTTGATTTTAAGCATTCCCTAAAAATTATAAGCTATCACAGTATTTGAGCTTAGGATGACTACTAAGAATATGTGAGCAGAAACTTTTAAGCAAACAAATACAGAAAAGACTTACCCTAAGAGATAAAGTGGGAAACAACCATCTGCAAGATCAATTATAAGCTCCTGAAGGTGGGGGAAGCTCATTTTGTACTTCTTACCTGTTAGGCAATGAAAAATGAAACCTTTGTCAGAGAACATAAATATATATATATATCCCCTGGGGATAGGGGTGTAAGAATACTTCCCCCATATTCCCTGCATGTCGTAGAAGGCGACTAAAAGGGGCGGGAGCGGGGGGCTGGAAACCCTCCCCTTCTTGTATTTAAATTTCTAAAAA